>QKQZ01055724.1:0-12334 GCA_003595255.1 Solenopsis fugax | reverse complement strand
ATTTATGATAAATATTTATGATCTGTCAAATCTAAAACCATAAAAACATTTATTAAATGTTTACGATAATGTTTATAAAATATTAAAATGAATAATATAAATATTTAGTAAATATTTTATAAATATTTTGTGCTATTTGGGATGTATATTCAATTAATTTATTTGAGAACACACGCGTGCATGTGTGCGTACAATCGTTTCTTGTATGTACACAATCGTGTGTACAATTGTTTTTTTGAACGTATGTTGTTTTTATTCAAGTCTATTTAATTCAACATATATTTTTATCATCCATGTCTAATTTTAATGAAAATTAATTCAAACGCGAATGAGCCAATCGTGCACGGAAAAGGTGTTTAAAAGCAACGTGTGCACAGAGTGTTAAGCACTGAACTTTTACACGCTCAGCTTTTACGATTGAAATTCGTCGAGCATTCGGAAAAATGCCAGCGTCGAACGACGAATCGCGCGACAAATCTCGCGAAGAATTTCGATATAGTTCGCTATTTCTCACCGGGGCGGGAGGGAGGTTGCTATGCGCGGATCAAGATGGTGTTTATCGCAATGCGAATGTTAGGCGAACCGTTCGTGATTTTCCGGGCGCGCGAGAGATCGTATGCAGATCCGCGTAATTCTGAAAAAAGAGCAATACGAAATGTGTGCGAGAATCGTATACTGAGAAAAAAAGTCTGATACCAAATGTATTTTGTTTGATAAATATCATCAAATATAATAATCAACCGTTTAATAATAATTATTACACTGTTAAATAGTAAAGAATCAAATTTAAATCAATTTCATGAATTAAATAATATTGTGTTTTTTTTTAATTTCCATATATGTTGAAATTATTATTTTAACACAAAACATTTGGTTGAAAAAACATGTGATTGAAAAAACAATTATATTTAATCAACCCATTTCTATAGTTAATTGCTCAATGTTAAAGTAAGCTCATGTTAATATATGCATCTAGTAAATAATAAACTAAGCCTGAGGCAAATTTAATATGTTTCTTAAGTTAAATTGTTCAACTCCATTGTTTTAATTAAATTAACGACACATTATTTAAGTAAGAGCAATGACAACACAGGATTTCAAAATAACTCAAATTTACATTTCGACTTATGTATATTACAAATTCAATAATACAATTTTGTTTGTAATAACCGAACCATTTGGTAATTACTATTTTGATTATATTGACTAAACATTTGATTGAAATTATTTCACCAAAGCTTTAATAGCTTTTATCTAGACTTGATCATTATTATCAGACTTTTTTTTCAGTGTATCGAGCAAAAGCAACAAGTCAGGGAGATTCATGGTATTTCATTTAATTGTTCCTCGCACGTTTGACACCTACGCGCGAAATGAATACGCGGTTCTTAAATCACGCGAGATAATAGGAGTTTTAAGCAGCAATTCATTTCGCGGACTTGCGACACGACGAGTACATTTTTGCGAAAAATTAATATTTGTCTATTATGCCGGACCAGTCCGTTCCATTATGCTCGTCGAGTCTATTTCTGCGCTCTAATTCCAGGCGCTATCTCAGGTGCGTGAAATTTTTTTTATCTCTTCGCGAGCACATGTGAATACGCGCGCGTTATTTAGAGCAAAACATGCGCTTTGCAGCGCGTCTCGCATTTGCGTCTCTAGAGGCATTCCCGAGCTTGTGAATTTTTGCTGGTTACGCGACATTTTTCTCGTACAGAGTCTCATTCCTATGTATGTTGGAACTCGTATCTTCTTTCGCTTTACAGCCACCCAATCGGGGGATAGATATAGCGAAGGAAAAAGATACTACGCTGTTTTGAAAATTCAATGGCGCACCGTGAATTCCACCCTTCCAAAAGGCGTCTTTTCTTCATTCAACTTGGCAAACTTATCTTTTTTTTATCTTTACGTTGAAACATTTAATTCTTCTTCGGCAGCAGAATTTCTCGCAAGCACACACGTTTCGTAAAGTCGTTTTAAAATTCACTCATCAACGTGATTGCGTTCTTATTCATTTCGTTTGTTTTTGCCGACTGGATAAATTCCCTGATAGCACAGAAAGGTTTTTACAAGGATATAACGTTGAAACTGTTAAAACTGTTACGTTGCGTAATGTCTCTGAGATATTCTTGCAAGATTGTCAACCAATGTCAAAATGTTTGCTTCGGTCCTCAAAAAATATTACGAAAATATTACGAAATATTCCGTTTGGATTCAGTGAGGTTACTGTAATGCTCTTTGATTCCATTTGCAACATATTTGTCTCACATAAAAGGTATGTACATTTATAATTAACGTATAAAAATACGAATTCGAGTCACATAAAGTATCGATGTTATTTCTAATAAAAGAATAGTATATCATCGTGATGGTAAAAAAATACACACGTATCTTTTGCGTCCGAAAAATAAATCTAATATATGCATTTTCTTATTGCAACAACGTTTGAGAATTTTTAAATTAGAAATAACAAGCAAGAAATAATATTTCATGTGATTTGTTTTAAAGTATTTTTAATAATTATAAATATTATATATATCTTTTTTTTAAGACAAAAATGCTTATCCATCTTAGATTCAACGTTTAAGAGCGACGGCTGTGCACGAGCTGACATGTACATTTTCAGTGAACACTTCACAGCAAGGCGCGCGCAGTTATTGATCTCAGAATCGTTGCATGTTTTTTGTAATGTTGCGAAATATATTGTAGAAACATTTCAAATCTTTAAGGTTTCAATCACGATGGCTACAGAAATATTGCAATTGCAACGTTCCAGAAAAAAATGGTCTGAGAGACATTACAAATGTGATGATACACAATTGAGATGTAGAAATATCTCTGCAACATAATTGAAACTATCTTTTTGTACTATCAGGGTTAATTTCCCGTTTTTGTGCTTTCGCAATTCTAACTACTCCACCCGTCTCTCATTCTTCACCGCGTTATACACTGAAAAAAAGTGTAATAATAATGAAGCTTTGATAAAATAATTTCAATTAAATGTTTGATTAAAATAATCAAATATTTACTAATATTTAGTAATTACATTAATTACCTAACCAATTGGTATAATATAATGTAGTTACTAAATATTATTAAATATTACTAAATATCATTACTAAACGGTTACTAAATATTGCTAAATATTTAGTTACATTAACTGAATATTAAATTATAATTACATAATTCATCAAAGCTTAGTAACTGTCATCTAGGATTAATTATTATTATCAAATTCTCTATTCGGTGTATGTAAAATCGAATGATAGCACCCGCGCACGTTATGGAAGAGAAAATAGAGGCTTAACGACGGATCGTTGTCTCGTGATGGTAACTTCGCTACCCGAAACCTCATTTTTACGCGCGTGAGCGTGAGCCAGAGAGCGTCGTCATGCAGTTTCGGCGGTAACCGTGCTACATATTGCATGGTCTGCACCGGACCAAGTGCCTATGCATTTTTCATAAGTCGTCGGGTGATCCTTTCGGGGTTTATTTAACTTGCCGCTATCTCTGTCAGAGCGCACGTATGCGCTCCGCAAAATATTTTCCCAATTTCCACGGCAACAACTGCCCTCTCTCTCTCTCTCTCCCTCTTTTTCCTGCGTGTAAACGTCGGTTTATTCTTTGAAATGGATCTCCGCGGTCGCGGGGTCACAAACCGCGACAAGATTTATCACCGCGCCACCACCCACCTCTTCCCCTTTCCCTCTCGGATCTCCTCATTGTCGAGGGGAATCCATCCCCGCGCGATTCCGCACCTATAAGAAATGCCATCGACATAGCCGGCCGCGCATCCCTGCCCACGCCTGCTTTTCACGTCTCTCCTCTTTCTTTCCCACGCGATTCTCGCACTTCTGTCTGGCCCGCACCCTTTGTTCCACCCGTAAGCCCCGACCGCGTCCGTATCCCGCGGAATGCAGAACGTTATAACGGATCGATCGGCGAGAGACGTGGCGCGTCTCTACCTATCCACTTCCACCCGCGCCTAACTCCCTTTAATCGTCCTTGGCGCTCTCGCTCTGTCACGTTAGATTTCCCTCCTCCCCCCCCCCGCTATTATCCGACGACCATCTGACGCTCTCTCCTTAATATCGGAGAATGGGAGAGAGATCCGAAATTCCGATAAATCCGTGTACCAATAATGTCACGTTGCGCGCGCGACCGTCGTGCTTACCAACTAAATGCAAGTCGTTATCGCATTTCGCTCCTCTCGCGTCGCTTTATTGTCTCCTCTACACATCGCGCGATTACGGAAAATTGCAAGTTGCGACCAACTTTCGACGTCGAATCGCTTCCACGTTCGTCTTAACCGCTTCCGTCGCGGAGACGAGACGGACCGCCCCGAGATGACGACCTATGTGTGTCTCTCTTTCAACTTAATCACCCTTGACGCTTTATTTCAACCTGATATTTCTCTCCCTTCCGCTTTTCCTGTCTTCGACTCCGGTTTAATGTTCAACGGAGACACGTCACGATGATGATTAATTGATCGCCATTGTGCGAAGAATGCAGATTACCGTGCTCTTTCTGCGCCTCGTCCCTTTTCTTTTTTCACGTAATTTTATATTCCAGGTAAAAATACTTGTTCCAAATGACGCCGGGCACCCTTTTCTTTATCGATCGTTAGCTTTATTCCACTCGAGTCATCTTGAATATGAAGATTTAGGTCGTTGAAGTTCGAAAGTGGAGCATCAAGAACGTCGATGACTGCGATTGAAGAGATTGTGATTAAAAAGTGGACCCAAGAGAATAACAATACAAGAGATCCGCGAGGCAGATGCAACTTTGCTCATTAATATTCGACGATCGGCCGCTATTATAGGACGCGGTACTTGCATTTAATAAGATCATCCATTAGTTTCATCGGTCCCGTTTTCTCGTATAATTCTGTTTGCGTAGCTCCTGATGGATATCCCATCGTGAGAGCCACGAAACCAATAATAGCGCAACTTTTCCTATCATAATTAAGATATATAAGCGACGTATAATTACACTTCACATTCACTATGAATTTATCCCCTCGTGCTTTTCTCATCGATTCCATAACCCGGCGAATATTCCATTGATAATACTCGTGCTGGCGCAGCTGGCGAATTGAACGACCGGCGACCACCTCGTCGTGTAAGTGACGTAAAACGCTCATTAATATCGGAAAGCAGATTGCCATTATTCATCTTCCCTCTTTTTTGCTTAGTCACCGTCTCCGTATCTCCGAATTTTTGCGCATGCCGTTCTAATGCCGCGCATTAGGCAACGTGCGAAGCTGATACGGCGATTTGTTAAGAAATCGCGCAAATGACGCCGGCGTCAAATCGACTGATCGCGGCAATTTTGTCAGTGGCATGCAACGCTCGTTATTACTCGACGCTTTTTGACATTTGAAAATGAATAATCCCGTGCAGTACTTCTGGATAGATATAAGCGTTACATAAAGCAGCGTTACATGAAAGTCCGCGTTAATATTCACGATTCGACGATTGAATTCGGAATGACGAGGAAGGAACTCCGCGCAATCCTTATGGAAATTGGATTTCGGTGGAATTGGCTGAAAATCTGATATATTGTACATCCTGATAAAAGTCTCCATGAGCACTACTCCCGATATTTGATTTCTACGAGACGCCATCTCTCAAAAAGTATTAATATCTTATTTTCAACGAGTAAGATGCATTCCTATTTCATTATTTATATATTTAAACATTTTTTCTGTGCACATTTAAACAGAAAGTTATAAAGATGACATTGATTTAAGGGCGCGTTCCACTTAACGCTCGCAACGTTCTTGGAATTATTTCATCCTTATCGAATATTAAACAAGGACAAATAATGCTCGCGAACGTTGCGAGCGTTAAGTGGAACGCGTCTTAAGTCAACATTGTAATGAACGTTGTTGCTTCATGTCAATTAATTCAGGATCTAGAATACGCCATTTTCAGATGTGTTTGTAGGAAGTTAGGTTGAGTGGCTTAATTCTCTGAAATCGTTCTCCGAATTATTATAATAAATATCACGCCAATGCGTAAGCGAAGGAGCATGTTACGTGCAAGAACATTGTAAGATTATAACTAACTGAATGTGCCTTATAAAGAGGTTGAGAATTTAATTGACGATAATTCAAAGTAATCAAAGTGTAGATTATTGCTCCTGTTGTACGTACAGTAGTGCATCATTAATAAGATTAATTTTAAAAATAATTCTTGAATAAATGAAGTAGGTGTGCATCTTACGGTCAATAATACTATCAGAGTATCAATCAATACTGACAATATTATTGATCCTGTATGGTTAATATTGATAGATAGATGTTGAGTACTGACAGTGATCCAAATTTCTTGATTCTCGAGCATCAGTATCGCTGTGTGGTAGGAATATTGACAGTAATTCACCGACTGCGTGAAGAGGACGCGTCAATATTTTCATCAGCAGTTCCACAATGAATGACATAATCGCAGAAATAATCTTAGGTTGTAAAAATATTGATGCACACTCGATATTACTGATTCAATATTACTGATCAGAATTATTGATCGTGTAGGACCCGTATTACTCGTCGAAAGTAAAATATTGTGATATTAGATGCTTGACAAACGGCGCCTCGCAGAGGTCAAATGGTCACTTATTGAGGATCGTAGAGACTTTTCATCATTGCAGGATGACAAGATATCGAACACAACATATGAAATTTTCAGCCAATTACACCGAAATCCAATTTTTATAAGGGTTGTGCGGTCTCCTTCAATAAAACGCGCGGTGTATATAAAAAGAAAGAAGAAAAAAAATTAAGAAGAATAGTCGAATTGCACTGTTGCTACTGCGCTAGTCATTGTCGCGAAATTTACGCGTTTCTCTGGACACTTCCGCTCAACGTTATTGAAATACCCACGGGCTCATTGTGTCTCTCTATTTGTTTGCGGTCGCGTTCGCAACGCACAAAGTCGCACAATACACGATCAGCTGTCCACATTTGAATGCTTCTCCCTGCGGCAATTTCTCTCTGCCACCCGCCCTCGCTACCGTTCTCTTTTCCGTTCTTCTTTCCTTTTTCGCTAATGTGAGGCTGCGCGCTTGCAGCTAATCGGAAATAGCCACGGCGAGCCTCGTTGAAATTCCGTGCGGCATGCTCGCGTCGAGTGTATTCGAATTTTACTCGTTACCCGTATTACCGTGACGTTACTTTGCCAACGGAATAATGGAGCCGCAGAGGAGGAGCAATGCGACAAAGGAAACTGCTTTCGAGAGAACCCGCCCCGAACGGGGGCCTCTCCCTTCCGTGATTCGTATGTCTTCATCGTTCGCACTATAACAATTTATTCGTAGTCGAAGTCCTGCATGCTCTCTATCTAAAAATGTAATTCGCCACGTGTCCAGTCTCCTTGAAAGCTACGACTGCTCGAACTGCTAGACATCTACTGTTACATTAGCATCGAGATTCTCGAAATCGGATCGTAAACGAAGACGGAGAGATCGATTCACCAACGGGGAACGAGAACCGATCTTCTCCGAGAGAGCGAGAGATACGTACAGTGTAGAGAGAAAGAGATCAGTATAGAGTGAGATAGTAGAAAAGAGGTGGTAGACTAGCTCTTCGACGCGAGAGAAAGATCTCTTCAAAAATATTCGCAAATCTCAACATCAGCGACGCGACGCCTCGCGCCTCGTTCACGTTATTGCCTATCTTATTCACACGTGCATGCCAAACCGCGCGGATGTGGACTTGCCTTTTCTCCCAAGGTCTTTTCTCGTCGGCCGATTATCAGGACGAGCGGCTCGCCCAGCTCGACGTCACACACAGTTACGATAATGACGACGATGTGGAGACTCCCGTTTTGGTAGGATCGCGTGCCGCCTATGATGAAAATCGGGGTTACTCGCCACCCAGCGAGAGCGCCTGGACGATCCTCGGGTCGGCCTTGCTACCCTCCCGGAATTCCTCAAGCGTGAGCTTGTCGTCGTGGTTCTTGTCCATCTGGTCGAAGATTTTGTCGACCCTTTTCTGTGGGGTATTCTCGTCCTCGGCTTGCGGTTGCTGTCCCTGAAACATCCGACGTTGTTCTCCGCTTAAAGTTCCACTGATCAATGGGAGACTATCAAATTGCCATTATATTCTTACTACAGTGGGCTAAAATATCTCTTTATTGCACGTTACGAGACTATAAATAGCATGCCGTTCTTCAAACTAGAAAGAAAATACTGAACGAAGTTTTTTATCCGATAGCCTATATATGACCAAATATAAATATAATTATATATATAATGTATGCACACATATACATATATATATTTCTTTTCTTATATAATCTCTGTTCGATACACGAGAAAAATAATAAAAAGGATTGAAAAATAATTAGAAGGCTAATTTTCTCATTGTTCTTTCTTATAAAAAATGAAAAATTTGAAAAAAAGAGAAAAAATTGTCTTATATTCATAACACTAATATATAATGATAATTATAGTAATAATAAACTTATTATTAATAATATAAAAATATAATAATAATAATGAAATTGTATACGTAATTATATGTAGAATATCGCATAATGTAATTTTACTTTTTTAAAAAAAATGTAAAGTTATTTTGTAATTATCCTTCTTATTATTTTTCCTAAATATAAAGACATTGCATAAGAGAAAGAAAAGGAAAAAAGAAAATAGCATATAGTTTTATATCTAATTATATACATTTATATTCGATTATGTATAGAGACTCTTGTTGAATAGAAAACGTCCATTAGTTAGAAAATTTCTGTCCCTTGTTAAAAATTGATTACCACTTGTGACATATAGAAAATTTAATTCCTATTATCGTGAGATTTTATCGTTACTGCGACAACGCGCAGAAAATGTGATGAGAGATTTCACTATCCGTTAATACTTTATTGTCCAAAACCCATTACTGATAGTGCTGAGAGACGATGATTCACGATATTGACTTTTAATGCATTCGTTTGATCTCATGGGTTTTAATTGATATCGGTTGATCCGCGCTAATTCCCTACATTGCGATCTGGCTTTATCAATTGCGTTCAATCGCATTACGCAGCTTGATCGGGTTTATTGTTTTAAAGTCGACCGTCAAAGTTTCATGCGCCTTTGTCGACCGCGACCTGTATGTTTATGGATTATCATGTGCATGCCCCGCGGGTATAATAATATGTCACTGTATTTCTCTTTGAAATTAATATTAACGAAACTTCGAGGTGATTAATGGCGAACCATTGTCGCGAGACAGATTTGCCGCGGTCGCGTCGAATTTTACCTTAAAATCTGCATGGGCGCGCGATATAAAACAACCCTATGAAGCGTTGAGATATTTTACCGGACCTCTCAAGGGTTGTCGCTGCACATTCTGCGAGTTTTTCGCATCTCGGTGGAAGTAACGTAGTTTCCATGTAAAGTTTTGACTCAACGTGCGTAATCATGAATGTGCGCGACTTCATAATTTAATTAGTGTTACGGAGGAAATTGCACGCAATTCGCCAGATAGTGTAGATTTCTTACTCATTTTAAGGCGTGCAATATCGAATAAAAAGAAATTTAATCCACACGAGAAAATACGGTTTTTCTAAAATATCTCAAATTTAGCAAGATACAGATTTGAAAATAATTTTATTGCATTATCAAAATAATTATGCAGGACGCTTAAGCATAATGAGCAATGTTGTAAAAAGTTTGGACATTCTAACAACCAACTTGCACGTTCTACATAATTAATTTTCATGGTTCAACAAAATAATATTTTTAGATTTTAACAAATCTGTCTTTCCATGTGTACTTATAATTTATTCTTTATTGAAACACTCAACTCGAAATCGATCTTGAGACATAATATGGTTTAATAAAGCTATCTTGAGAATCAATTTAATATTTGTAATGTTATATTTGTCGCGATTTAAGTGAGAAACTCAAATGAACTTCGTCTTAAAATAAAACTTGAATTCTTTGTTTCTTCTGATTTAATAATCGATTCTAAAGAGAGACGTGATTGGAGAAAAGATTGCATTTAAATAACTCCAGTTTCAATGTTTAAATGAGAAGTTGCACGATGACTTATATGAACAACTGGATTTAAGTTCAAAAAACAGATTTTGAAAACATGATAACAAGAAATTGTAGAACACTACTTTTTGTTTTGATTTTTGTGTAGCAATAATGTTGAATGATAATATTCTTGCATTGCATAGCAATCAATAAACAATTCACGATTATTTGGAAATCAATTTGCTGTTTGCAAACATATATCAACGGCAATCAAATACTCATTTGATTGCCGTTGATACACATATATTTTAAAGAGAATGAAGTTTATCTTCGTTTTAATCGAAAAGCATTTATGGAAATAAATTCGTCTTTATTATTTTCTTCAATTTTAATGCGGAAAATCTCAAAATTATGTGATTTCAATGAATCGATAGAAAAACATGAAATTAAATTATGATATTTTTTGCAACGATTTAAATTGTTCTGATTTATTTACGATTAAAAATCACAATATTTATCAATCATATTTATCAATCATAAATTTAATAAAATTACGTACTTCTATCGTCTTTAATAAAAATTTGAAAAAAGAGTAATAGTAACTAATTAATTTATTGTTTCCATTAAAACAAAGATAAATTTTTTAATTTAAAAGTTTCTTTTAAATTTAGTTTCAATCAAGCATTCAAATTTTTAACAAGAATTATATTGTTTTTGGAACGTAAAAATTTACAGAAAAATAATAGAAATAAATAAATTTTTAATTTTTAATAGTGTAATAGTTTAACTTTGTTACTAGTTCGCATATGATAGCAAGTTAATTATTACACATAGATTATTTTATATTTAGTTATGTGTTATATCAACTAAATACTACATAGTTATTGAAATAGAATATTTGTAATAATGGGTCTTCAAATACTCTCAATATCGAGTAAGAATTATTATCTTAGACGACGCTAATGAGTTCATAAAATGCGTGATAATAGCATTGTACTCGTATAAGAGATAATATTTGTCGAAATTATTAATTCAAAATAACGGAATATATTTTTATTTCTCAATACGTTAGGTGTTCAAGACGACAATAGATGAGTACGTGGCTTTGGCACTTGTGTCGGGCATTGAAACGTCGTGTCGCCACGTTATTATCCTTTGAAACGCTTGATTATTTCTGATTGTTACAGATTGCTGTTTCCAGCGATTAATTAACTCCTGTTAATGACTCACATGTATCACGCCTACCGACAATAATTACTTAGCAGATATCTCGCGCGATTCACTTGAAGTATTGAATTTAAAATAGGAGTTGTAATGAAAAACATAAATTATATTAACTGCTCCTATATTCTTTACCATTCCGTTACGATCCTTAATTAATAATTACTCTCTTAATGTCACTTGTGGATTACATCATTTCGCATCGCATTTTATGAATCATTTGCGAATTCTAAAGTAAAAATTTCGTTATTTCGGATTGAGAATGCAGAGTTATAAACGATCGATCAGTACGAACGATTCAATTAATGGGAACCCGCTACATATCGATCGTTAATTAATAATTAACTTGCGACGCATCGAACTAAATATTCGACATTCATACATAATAAATTTTTTATTGTATAACATTTTTTAAATGGATTTTATAATTAAATTTTGCACAGACGAATTGTTCGCGCACTCGGAGCTTTTTTGGACTGACCTGATATTGGGACCCTGACGCGAATAGTTGGACTCTCTTAATCCGAAGATTTGGCATCTCGATATCAAAATGAAAGAAAAAAAATGCAGACATTGTGGCAAGTCATTAAATGGTTCATGTGCGGCGAATGTTTTTTTGCATCAGAGAAATGAGATTTAAAGAACAAAGCGAAACGGTTCGTCATGTCTCAACTACTTTTAACTTCGGGAGTGCCGCATAAAGTGTCGCGTGATCGTCGTGTTCCTTATTATATTAAATAATTAATTTGCGAGTGATCATAAATAATAGTACTTTCGCGAGTGTTGTAACTGTCGAGGAATCTGAGAAGAAGAGGCCTAAGCGGTATCGAGCGTAACATCGGAGAGTAACGTAGCGTGAGTGTATTATTTATATATTATTATTTGATTTAAAGAGGAATTAGAGAAAAAAATTTTTTTATATAAAATTTTATAATGGAATATACTTGAAAAGAACAATTTTTTTTTATATTTAATTATTTTAAACAATTTTTAAAAGATAATTATAAAATTTTATGCGTTTAATAATTATTTATCATTAATCTTACTCGTTTATTTAATCCATTTGTATAATTTAAATAAAAATGAAAGCAAGAGAGAACGAATTTTATTTATAATATTTTATTTATAATTTTTA
>QKQZ01055723.1:0-16206 GCA_003595255.1 Solenopsis fugax | reverse complement strand
ACTAATAAATGCGAAGAAAAGACTAATTTTACGCAAGTAAGCAATAATGCTTACCGCTAAGTTTTGTTCCACCGATGCCCGATGCCTCTTTTAGGCCTCCTATTTTATGGAATTGTTCAATTTTTCCTCTCTTTTTCCTTCTTTCCACAAGTTGTTAAAATAAATTGCGATACCACTCATTCCGGAGCAGATCTGTCTTGCATCCGTCGCGTTCTGTAAAATAAACGTGAATATAATTAATACAGTGAAGCCGCTTCGTTTCCTACGCCGTCAATTTGACGAGCGTCGCGACGGCATTATATGTACATTTCGATTTTCGTTCCAACGAATGTTACAAATACGCATTCGAGCGAATTATTAGTGTACGGACGCCGCTTCTTATTCAATACATTAGATTTTATAGAGTAAGCATATATTAATATAAGTGTCGCGATGCTATTTATTCCGGAGTCCGTCCCGCGTCTTGTAAAAGTGTCCAACGCGTCCTGTAAACTAAACATAAATACAATTGTAATGGCGAAGCTGCTTCATCTTAACCGCGCGGTCCATTTCACGAGCGTCACGACGCGCTACGATGCCATAAGTTTTGATCTTCGCTCGAACGAGTATTGTAAAATACGCGTTCGAATGTATTACCAGCGTACATACATACATACAAATGCTGGATCTATTACGCGACTATTAGATATAATAAGTACGAAAACGTAATGTGTTGATGCTTACCTATTAAACAAGTTTCGATGCCGCTCGCTCCGGTCCGATCCATTACATGCGCGCCCGTCGCGTTTTGCAATGAAACGAAAACGCACATCAAGATGGCGAGCCGGCTTCGTTTCGGAGCGGTCAACTTTACGCGTCAAAATTTGGCGTCGCGCCGCACGCCGCAGCCGTGCTACGTACGGCTATCGAATCTACATTACGCAAAGATCGAATTGGCAATAAATTGGCAATGCGAGTTAAGTTTCGCTCATCTGTTAAAGGATCCGCATTGTCACCTCGTTCCGGAGCCAGTCCGTCTCGCGTCCGCCGCATTCTGGAAAGGACGTGAATGCAAGCGTGAAGAAGCTTCGTCTCTCTCGCGCGGTTAACTTCACGCGGCAAAAGTGACGCCGCGCTGCGGCGCCGCTGCGTCGCTGCATATCTGCAGCGGCGCGGCATCACTTTTGCCGTACATTTTTGGCTGACTGAGTAATTAAAATATAGCGTAAATGCAGATTTTACCTACCAGTTAGACATCGCGACGATATTTATCCCACAACTGATCCGATTGACATGTTCTCTTGACTGATTGATCGACATATTCTGTAATTAAGAAAGGATCGCCATTAAATTATGGCAAAAGGGGTTCTGTCCCGGGCAACCAATTTCACGCGCCGCGATTAACACGGTATGCGACAGAGCTGTGCGTCGTGATCGCCCGAACGATTATTGAGAAATACGCGTTCGAACGAATTATAATGCAAGGTCTATATATACGTTGTACTTACTAATTAAATGATCCACGATGCCACTTGTCCCGGAGCCCGGAGCCGGTCTGTCCCACGTCTGCCGGTCCGTCCCAAGTCCGTCGGTTCGTCGCGTATTTAATATTCGATATGTATCGAATAGCGATACATATCGACTTTCGAGTGTAACAATGGTGAAACATAACCTATCTAACAGACGCGCGAATGTTATCGACAATATTTATCAAATGATGTCGATATTTTGGATAAGCGCCAAAACATCGCATTATAAGATATGTAACATTTTCTAAATTTTTTACGAGATAATTAAAGTAAAGAATAGCAACAAGAGGAAGATACGAAGGGGACAAAGACACTACTAACGCTAGTACTGTACTGATCATAAAAGGAAATATTTTTATAAAAGGATAGAAGTAAAGCAAAAAAACTTTGATTATTATTGTAATATCGAATGTCAACGAAGATGCCGGTTTATCAAGAAGCTGAAGTAATTTGTTTTTATTATTAATATAAAGTATAATTGTAAAGTATAATGTGTACAAAAATAAGTGTTTTGTTATCAATATAAATACATATTTTTCAATATCTATATCTAATTTCTCTGCATCCCCTACATTATTCTCATAATTAATATTAAATATTATACAGAAACAATATTTACAAGATTTATTTATTTTTCATCTATTTTATTTCACTACTGCTTTTTTGTTGTTTACTAGGTTTACTAGAAATATTCATGACTGATGTTTTCAGCAAATTCAAGCACAAACAATAATTGTTATTCATCCGGGCTCTATGTACCTTCGTATGGGCCGTGCTTCTGATTTGAAACCTATTACATTATTACATGCTGTGGCAAGGAGGCGTTTACCGAATGGAATAAAATATAAGGATGATCTCTTACCTCCAAATGTGACTTTGGTAAGTACTAGTGTAAATGTACAATGGGATCTTGTTACCATATTTTCATCTATCATTGTCTTTTCATCTATCATTGACAGACGAAGGAGTTAACGCAGGCGATGGAAGAATCTCGATTGCAAGTGTCGCATACCCTACAATCCTGTTTACAGTCTGATGGTAGCCGGCGATACGCCACACCTCCGCAGCAGATAGCCGCTTTCAATCGCAGATCCAGCCCGGAAATCTCCTCCCCCAGCAATATGAAATGGACAACGACTGATCGAGATATAGTCGTCGGTGACGATATCTTGTCATTAGATCCAGAGGAGGAGTGCAATTTTAATATCCATTTTCCATACAGAAGGGGGGAGCTAAATATACATTCAGGCCCAGGTGGTAGTATAACGGCTGTCATGGCAGATTTAAAAACCATCTGGGAATATGTGCTGACTGAAAAGCTGGATATACCTCTTAGAGATTTAAAGCACTATCGTGCAGTACTCGTTATACCTGATATTTATCATCGACCATATCTAAAGGAATTAACAACACTCTTGTTGGACGAGATTGGTTTCGGACGTTGCATTCTATTGCAAGTTAGTTATAGTTTATATAATATATTTTGTACTCCTTCCAGAAAAAGAATGTTTATTTTTGACGAAATGTTTGATAGAGAAGAACTTAGGTAGGTTCTGCAGTCTTTTCACATAAAACTGCAAAAATTTGATCAAATTTTAAGAATAAGTGTTAGAGTTTTAAGAATAAGAGTTTATAATTGACGTTGAGATCTTCTAAAATTTTTCGAATTTTTTTGATCATACAGTTTTCTTTAAATAATTTTCTATTAGCATTAAGTCTTATGGAAAGGTAGGTTTTAAATTTTAAGTAATTTAATTGCAGATAAAATATAAGAATAAGAAAAACTATATTCATATAGAAGAAAGAATGGAGTTTAAAAAACGTTTTGGAATTAAAAAAAAGATGTTTTACCGTATCATTTTTGTGTAATAATAATGTTCATGAATCATACAATTCATACAGTTCATACACAAATAATGCAACCACGACTGTAATACTATCAACAAACCCAAGAATTAGAATTTATTATTATTAAACAATTATTCTGTTCTCTTATTAATAAATAATATTACTGTATTCTTTACACGACTATTACATAATATTACAAAATATAATATTTTACTGAAATTTGAAATTATTAAATTTAAAAAAAAATTGTTAGATTATATTAATTTTAATTCAATTCATTTTTTTATATGTAGGATCATGTAGGCGCGATGTTTGGAGCAGGTTTGGGTTATGCATGTATAGTAGACGTTGGTGCTCAGAAGATATCAATATCATGCGTAGAGGATGCAATTTCTCACAAAGACACGCGAGTGCGTATGGATTACGGTGGTGCAGATGTCACGCAGACATTTCTCTGGCTTTTACAAAAATCCGCTTTTCCGTACAAATTGTGCAATCCTACCAATAAGTTAGACGCGCTGCTCTTAGAGCAGCTAAAGATAGACTTTTGTCACGTGGATTTAAATGTATGCGGCTCGCAGGAGAAAACATTCGTTGTCAGGAAACCAAAGCAGCAAACTGAAACATATACTATTCAGGTACATCTTTTTTCAAATTTACTCTTTAAGAAATAAAAAATTATTTTTTTTATGTTGAACTTAATTCATTGGGACTTGTGTAACAGGTTGGCGATGAATGTTTAATAGCACCTTTAAGTTTATTTCAACCAGAGCTATTCAGAATTACCGGAACGCATAATGTTCATGTTCAAAAACGATCATTAGGAGATCCGGAAGATCCTTACGACGAGAACTATTTAAGAGAAACGAGTGTAAGTGATCACCTTACAATTTTCAAGCTTAATCAATTTTCATCTTAGTATGTGTTCAAGTTCTATTCAACTACTTCTATTTTAGAGACGTGGGATGAAAGAAACTCTGGATCATTCGTCAGAAATGCAAGAGGAGGCGGCGGCTGCGCCTGCAGTTGTGGGCGATGACGACGTTGTGGTTGATGCCGTTGGTGATCCTGCACCTAGTCTATCAAATCGTGATTTGGACGCTCCCCGAGATTTCGTGATCCCGCAACAACTGTTGGGTCTCGATCAAGCTATACTGCAGAGCATCGAACGATGTCGTAAGTATAAATAGTATATTTATCAAACGATTATAACATAGATTATAATTAAATAAAAGCGTATGCAGCTAATCTCATTTCTTTTTAATAGCCAACGACGATCTCAAAAGAAAAATGTATAGTTGCGTGCTGGTCGTGGGATCAGGTTTGAAATTCAAAGGTATCGGTATGTGGCTCCGCAACCGAATATCTCTTCAAACTCCTTACATGTATAGACCCGGTAAATATTTTCTTCGAAACTTCTAATCAATCAGTTGCAACTGTCTCGCATGGAGAACAAAAAATTATATTTTTTACACACTGCTTGATTTTCCTGCAGAACAACTAGATATTATAACACAGCCGAAAGATATGGATCCTGGTATGACGACATGGAAAGGAGCAGGAATTTTAAGTTGTTTGGAGTCGGCTCAGGAGTTATGGATCACTCGAACCGAATGGCATCGCTGGGGCGTTAGAATATTAAGAGAAAGATCTCCTTTCTTATGGTAAAAAATATCTTCTGTTTTACTTAGGAATTATTATCGAATACCACAAATGAGCATTTTACTTTATTTCTCACTTATGTTGGATAATTGTTATTATGGGACTACATCATTTCGAATAGAAAGACTATATCGACCTGATTCAACGAATTCAAATTGACATCATCTTATTTCATAGAAAAAAAAATCTGTTTAATGACTGAAAATCTATAATGTATATAAACTATATATTTTCAGTACTAGTAATACTACTAATTCGGTAATAATAGTATTTATATATATCGAGATACGTCTCTTGTATATCGAATAAATAACGATATAATGAAAAATTACATAAATAGTCCAGACTATATAACTACTAGGAGAAGTGAATTTTACATTACTATTACATTAATCGCTATGTAATACACCACTTTTTTACGTAATACGCTAAATAAATATGAGATTTAATTTCTACTTGGGATGGGATTGTAGTGTATAAAAGATTGTTAAAATCTAAATTAAAATATTTAAAATATTACATATTTATCAGATATCATAACTCATAATAATTCGGTCAAATTTAGTTTTAGTGTTACGGCAGCATTGTATTATATCGCTTTTAGTGGATTTTTATATAACTTAAAACATTCGGTATAACATCAACATTAATGTCACTCCCGATGTTAGCTGATATTAGGGCTTGTAATTATGATTTTGTACATTCTTACCATTAATTAGCTTTATAAGAAAAAAATAATTCTAATATGTGAAAATAGTCATACTTCTAATCAAGGACAAAGGTACAACCACTTAGGTTTTATTTTTTTTAAGTAGTTATACAACAGTTATGTTTTAAAGAAACATACATTTCCTTTCAAGTTGGAGCAATTTAAAAATTTTGTATATTTTTGGAAAATATATAGTATTTGGGTTTTAAAAAATTAAAGATATTACCATTTGAATTTTAGTATAAAAGCTTTTTTATTCGAGGAACACGCCTTTTACTTTTTTTTAAAAAAGGTAATTTTATTTAGATGGGCGAGTTTTTTAATTTATCGATTGATCAATCGCATTATGCACAAATACGACTTTGTTCTATAAAAGCTGCATTTGCGCATAATGCAATTGATCAATCGATGAATTAAAAAACTCGCCCTATATTATCCCGACACTGCATCACGGAGTTAGAGTACGAGATTGTAAAATATTAGATAATTATAATAATTCGGTCATTCTAATTTTAGTTTTATCGTTACGGTGGTATTGTATTATATCGGCTTCCAGTAGAACATTTATGTAATTTAAAACATTTGGCGTAACATCCACATAACGGTCGTCTCCTCCCTTCATGTAAGCGGACGTTAAGGCCTGTAATCAGATAAAAAAAATATAATTTTATACATTTGTCTCATTAACTTTGTAAACAAATTTAAATTACAATATATGAAAAATCATACCGCTAATAAGTCTTTAAAGTTGTCATTATCCGGAAAAACAATATTTACCACAGTCTTCTGCAAAACAAACATTTTTCAACTATCAATATTATATTTCACATCTTGTTTTGTAAAAGCCATGCAATTTTGTGTTACAAAAGTATCGTGCACGATAAGTTGCAATTTTGCTGTGCATACCAAATCATTTTTCACTCCCTTAAATATATGTTTTGAAAGGATATGTTCCTCCTCGTATGTCTTGTTTGCAAACGTCTCTGTGATATTCAGGTAAGCTTCTTGCATTTTATCCAGCCCATCCTTCTTATTTCTCAAACTGCAACAAACATAATAAAGATAAGGAAAGATACACTAACAAAAATACATAGACAGAATTTTTTACAATTTATTCTTAAAATCATAGTAATTGTCTTTAAAGAATTTTACTATAATTTTAGAAAAATTTAGTATAATTATTTTAGAAAAATTCAGTATATTTTAGTAACATTTTACTAAAATTGTAAATTTATTCAAATTTAGAGGTGTGCGAATAGTTCAAGAAATTCGAATTATCAATGGATTTTGTAACAAAATTTGAAAAAAAATTGTTCCATATTTAACATTGTAATTTATACGATATATATTCAATCCTCATTTGTCAATATACCCTTGCAACTTATCTATATAGTATCTATATATACAATATATCTTATAATTTTTAGCACAGTGTTTTGTAATTACATTTTGAAACTCTTGCGATTAATTTTCTCATCTATTAAAAAAGATCTCCACCGTCATTAAAAATAATTTATTACTAAATAATTTAAATTGCTAATTTAAATTATTAAATAATTTAAATTAGCACGTAATAAAAATCTGAAAATTTGATTCAAATTTGATTCGTATTTTTTTTTAATTGAAGAGATTAGATTTGATGTAAAAATTTCAAATTTGATTCAATTTCAAACATGTTATCAAAGATTCGATTCGAATTCAGAAATACTTTACACACTTTTACTAAAATAAATTTTACTAAATTGTACATTTTATTAAATTATACTAAATTTTATATAAGTAAAATATTACTAAATATTAAAATTCTTCCAAATCCATGTTACCTCACAGTTACCATAATATCAAGGATAAATTGTAAGAAAAAATTTTTTGCGTGTAATGAAACTCTTACGTTGCCATACTTACTATACAATATCTTCCTGGATGTCGGCGAGTTTTCTTTGCAAACTGTTAAGGAGCTCTTGCATGTCGCAAATCTCTGCCTCCATCTCAGCCATCACTTCCACACGCATGTCAGATGTTCTCAGAACTGGGTAATCTTCAGGTTCTACCTGTTGAATTTCCTTTCGCAGGCTCTGATGCAATCTGTCCTGTTTCATTCTCACATCCTCCAGCGAACTTGTCGGTTTCAGAGCAAAGACCTCGTTGTTTGATATCCAAGTTATTATATCTTCAATATTCTTCTCCTGTGCCGCCTTTTTCTCCTTTAACGTCTCGAATGCGTCCTCTAATGTGTATTCCATGTTCTTTTAAAATATAAATTTAAATTTTATCATTTAAGACTGCAAATAAAATTCAACATGTTATTCACTTTGTCTCGACCTTTAAAATTATGGTAATCATGGAATATGAACTTCAAAAAATTTTATTATAATTTTAATAAGATTTAGTTTAATTTAGTTTCATATAATTAAAATTTCAATGGAATATTCAATGAAAAATTTCATTTTATAATTTTCAACGAAAAATACATACTGCTGAATTAACAACACTTGAAGAGGTTATACTGCGTCAGATATCGTGTCACTTCACAAGTTCTTCGTGTAATTGGAGATAAAATAGAAATTAAATTTAAACTAATGAAAGAAGTGGCGTACGTCATCTCACCATGTGTCTAGAATAAAATAAATGTATCATGTATTTATAAACAAATATTATTTCACTCACTGTTTGGCGATTGAAGCGGTTCGTTCTTTCTAGCTGAACTTTTTTTTATTCCATTCAATTCTCTTCGTTTTTTTTAACCTATTTTATAAACTATCTCTTTCTAAGTGCAGAAAGTGTACCATAGTACAGTTACAAGAGTCGACTAATCGAATCTCGACTAATGAAGCAGTTCGATATCCGAGCCGTTCGAGGCTTCTACGAGTGAAAGTGAAAGCGCCGTTTAAAGCGAACACGCGGGAACTGCAGGAGCAGGAAGTGTCAATTGCTCGTTAAAACACATCATCAATCAACATACTTTCTCATCACACAAGTAAACTTTTACATCACCCATATTCATGTGCGATCTTGAGTTGCCGTGGCTTCACTTCGGCAAACGTTGAAACAGGTATCTTTAATGTTTTATTGTGTGATATACAGAGAGAGCCGGGTAATTTTTAGGTTATCTCTTTGTTATATTTGTACC
This sequence comes from Solenopsis fugax, assembly GCA_003595255.1. Lineage (NCBI taxonomy): Eukaryota > Metazoa > Arthropoda > Insecta > Hymenoptera > Formicidae > Solenopsis > Solenopsis fugax. Next base: position 7,349 of record QKQZ01055723.1, on the reverse strand, counting down.
GGAATATTACATATATTAAGGGATTTTCCAAATGGGAATAACAATTTTTTGAAAATTGATCTTCGAACTTTGATCCTAAACAACGGGTCAACGTATTAACCTCCATTTTGTATTAAAAATTTTCATTTTTAAGCTCTTTCAAATGATCTACTACAACATAGAAGGTTCCATGTGAAATTTTTGAGTTGGAGTCCTCCTAGGGCACTCTTTGAAAGGAACTTCTACAACCCCTTAAAAAAATAGCCTCTTAGAATGATCAAACACGTATTTCGCAATTTTTCATAATTTTAAATCATTTCCGAAATATGGAAGGTGGTAACAGACTTTAGAAATATCTTGCATATGAGATTTTTTGCTTATCGTCACATTAAAACATCTTTCTCCATCTCCCCTATTTACAAGCATTCAGAATAATTGAAAACATACATTTTTCATTATAAAGAACTTATAAAATTAGCGGAAACATGATAGTGGTCTAACAGACTGCTGTTTACTAATAGTGTAATTTTTTTGAACGTTACAGTTTGAAGATTAAAAATCAAATACTTTATCAGTATAAATGATAATTATTGGAAAGTCAAAGAATTTCCTATTTTTTCATATGAGAAATATACTATTAATCTAAAAAACAACAATATATCACTGCTTGGTACTTTTAGTGCTAAAAGTGTAGTTTAGAAATAAGAAAAGAGAACTCGTGAATTAAATTGGTAACACATAAATTGCGGAAAGTGACGTTTAACGCGAGAGAGTACAGGTGATCCGGAATCGAAAACCACATATTCCGTCCGTTAATTTTGTTAGTTCTGATCTTCATTAAGGAAGTTACGGTGGATTCTTCTCCAAGGGTAGTCTGCCACGCCTCTTCTATAGGACACCCTAAAGAATAAGAGTGAGACTTTGTGCTGCAGTATGTCATGATTTCCTTTATTCGTTGTTCGTAAGGTTGATTTTGGATAACAGACACACGATGGTCGTCAGGGGCAATTCGATGATTATTACTCGATTATTTTATTACGTACGGTAGTACTTACAAACATTTACAAATGTAACAAGTCAATTCGATTTGGCGTACAGGATCGTCAGAAAACATTACACTAATGACCTTTCGCTAATTTGCATAATTACGAAGAGAAAACGGAAGAAGGTGGGAGGGCGGGGGTGAAGAAAAACGCAAAATCGATCGAATAATTGCGCGGATTCGGACAGCGCGCATCTGTTCCGCGAAATGCTTTGTCTACGCTTCGATTGTGAGGGAGAGGTGGAGATGGAAACAGGTGAGGGATCGATTGATACCTAAGCGATTAAACGTATCCGGTAACGAATATAATAACCGATACCCCGGGGTGTATCGCCGCGAGCGAAGACGCACCGTTCAAGGTAGCTTTATACAAATGCAACGTTACGGTTGTGGCGACACGCCGTAAGTACCTACAATCGTGGAACGAGACGTTATCGTACAAACTCGACCGTTTGCGTGGAAAAAAATAAACGAAAAAAAAAAAGAACGAGAGATCCGCTTTTTCTATATAATTTCCCTTTTTTTTCTATCTCCCCGCTGTTGGGGAAACCGCCTCGCGACGTTATAATACTTGATAAGCACTCGCAAATCGTAATGTTCATTATCAATCGTTATCATTCGCCTTATATCCTTAGTATACTCTTACTGTGTAGGTAATTATTATTTCCCTATAAAGACGTGCTCCGGATTGCGTGTATGCTTGTGTGTATATACGCGTGTGACGGCGGAAAATAAATAAGGTATGCTTTATTCGCCGCATGCGAGTTTCAACCCCCGGATGCGATCAGCCTCGCTTCCCTTCGGCCGCGAGATAAATATCAATCATCGCGTATGACGTCCACGTCGCTCATTACATTAATATTGCTACTAACAAATTATAAAATTATATTAACAAATTAACGAGCTACCGATCACGAGATACATTGATTCTCGCTCTTTCTTTCGCGAATATTATTGGCGAGAGCACGTGTGCTACTACGTCAGCGCAATCGTCAATTCTTGCGATCTTTGCGTAGAAGCAGCGTCGCAGCATACACATAATCCATTTCTAATTATCCTAATAACAATTTTCAATAATTCTTTAATCGCTTACCTAACTACCAACTAGCTAACTTAACGAAAGAAATATTTAAAATCTACGAATTAGAAAACAGTCAAGTATAGAATAAGAATCGATTTTTCATCGATTTTTGTCATTATTAAATAGCAAATTTTATTTTACAATTTTTCAATCAATTATTTTATTGGCAATGCGTCGTTCGCTTTGGATACTTTGGATTCGCTGGACGCTAGAAAGTTTAACAAAACGCGCGATCTCTCGGCGATCTCGTCTAGAAAGAATCATCCGTCCATCGAAGTGGAGTATCCGCGAACGCATCCGAAGGTTGATACGAGAGCCTCGTCGAACTGGTCTGCGACAGCAGATCAGACTAACGGAAGGGGTGGAAGCGTATAAAATAAATAAATATGTATATACGTGACTGTATGTCAGCTGAATGTAGGCCCTTCTCGAAGCAAGGTATGCGACCGCGTCGAGCGCCGGTTGTCCGAACAACGCGAACGAAATCTAAGGATCTCTCCGAGAGTTGTTCTGAGAAGAGAGCAATTTTAAATACTTCGACGTCTGCGGCTGGATTTCGGAGGGTTTCAGACATTTGCATTGTCCGGCAGGCGCGACGACGAGGTCCCACGATATAAGCTGCGATAAAATAACGCGAAACCGATCGCATGAATGAGAAACGATCAAGGTGACACACGAGCCTTCGCGACAAATTCATGTTGATATCAATTTCCATGACTCCAATTGCATGTGTGCGCGAGCTTTTTTTAACCCTGGAGTGCTACTGTGGATGAACTTTCCATCCAACTGCCAGTGTTGCGCTTAGATAATTTAAAATTGTAAAAAATGACATGTAGATCTTTATCTTAGATAAGGTAAAGATGATTTAATTTTAATTTATCTAGATAAAATTATGGTTTTATCTAAACAATTTTTAAATAATATCTCTATTAAGCAAAATTTAGGATATTTTAGGATATGAAAATATGTTCATATTTTTATTTCTAAATCTTTCTTAAAAACAAAAGTTGCTCAAATAATTTAATCTTACAAAAAATGCTTCTCTTTGTATTTGAATCAATACGCAAATAAAAATTAAAGTCAAAAATAGAAGAAATATATAACTCACTATAATGACTGACAAAAGTCTCTGTAAAAGTTATCGAATTTATAATTTTAGGACAATTTTTATATTGCAGTACTATACACTGATTTGTGCAATCTGAGCTGTACTTTATTGTCGTTGTTCACATTATTTCAANTATTTCAAATAATTTGAAAAAGATAACATTTCTTTTATCTAAGATAAAGATGAAGATAATATACATTATAATAACCTAGATAAAGTTATTTCTTTATTCAGATGATTATCTAGATAATTTTATGTAGATAACGGCAAACACTCCCAATTGCTAATTTAAGTTTAGTACAATTTTTGTTATTAAAATTTTGCTAGCTTAAAATAATATTTAACAAGATGTTATTTACATTAAAAGTGTTAGTTTAATTATTCTAACACCTTGCAATTTACAAAGTAGGATAAATAAAGTAAAAATGCAAGTATAAAGTAGTAAAAAATTTCTTAAAATTGTAAAAAAGCATTCCAAATATTGTGGATGAATTTTCATTTCTAAAGTAATGCTAATGTAAGAAAAATATAAATAGCACTTTAAGGTAACCCTTTTTTCTTTGATCTTTTTCTATGATCACGTTACAAACTCAATTGTTAGTCGCGAATATATTAAAAACGACAGCTATTATTGATCGCGAAACGCGGATTCGCCACCTCGTTCGCAAAACATTCGATTCATCGGCAATCGCGACAATGGAGAGATGACGAAGCGCGATGATTTGACGATCATCCAGCTGTGACGCAGTAGGGCGCAGGGTGATAATTAGCTAATGATCGCGATCGTCTAAATAATTTGACGCGGGATGCACGTTGCGTGGCGTTAGTTACAAGATGTATATGTAGCGGAGCTGTTGCGTTCGGGTTGGCAAATATTGAGCAATATCCTTCCTAACGCACACCTTTGGCCGCCGGAAAAATTCGCCGGCAGGTTTCTCGCGCGTCTTGCCGTGTCTCTCGATCGTTATCAGTCAGGTTGTTTCGGACCGGCATCAACTGCATCTACACTGAATTAGCGCTAATTCCGGGTTAATTAATTTTCTTTTTCTCTCTCCTCACACAGAAAAATATATACTGTAAGTTACTTGAATTAAGTAAATATTTAAAGTAATTCTAGTAAACTAAGTATTATCTTTTTATGTACATTACACTGAGAATAACCTGATGTAGGTCGAAACCATTGTTACCATTATATTCCAGATTGTTTATATTAGCATTAAAACCCTTGCTTGACTCGCAGTCTACAATTTTTGTATTGTTTTAAATATTACTTATTTCAAGTATTTCCTAAATTCATATATCTGTAAATCTATCATAGGTTTATCACGAGTATCAAGTTTATTCAAAATATATTCTGAATCCTAATAAGTTTAATAATTCAATCGAGAATATTAAGTTAAAACAAAAATTCGATTTGCTTAGTATTCTGATTTTTCTTTGATAAAATTTTATATTCTTCGAAAGAGAATAGAAATTATTTTTTTGAGTGTATAATAATGAGTTTTTCGAAAATTTAATGTCTATTTTAATTATTATATATTATTATCTAGAATAGAAAATATACTTTGCTAACCGTTACTTAAAAGAAGAAAAGTAAATTGTGTAATCGCCTTTCTTAACAGTAGAAATATTTTTCTGTGTGTAGTCTTTGCATTAGATTTCTGAGAAAAATAAACTTAAAAAAATTTTTTTTATTCGACAAAGTTCGAAAATTAAACATGAAGTCTTGTGTCTAAAAAATTGCAGATTGTTTCTCTTTGTTCTTTTCTCTGATTTTATTCCTACAGGAGGATAGTAAATTCTAACAATTTTTTAATTAACGATTCCGTATGTTGAAGTGAAAGTAGAATTATAATCTGAAGAAAGATGGCAAACTTTCCAATTAATTCGATGTATCTCACGTCAATTAAAGATCATACTGATGTATATGTACCGTCGATACAGAAATATTTTACACCACTTGATTCTTTTATGATCCCGATTGATTTAGTTGGACTAGTTTATCGCTAATATATCTTGATTCTCATTCTATTACCCTTCTTTTGTCGATCTTCTCGTGTTGTCGACTTCTCACCTCCGCTGTACCGTGGCCCTTCGTATTCTTTCGTACCCCCTGAATAAATCGTGTATTTTTCGCCACAGTGCCGTAAATATCTTACCAGTACCGAGAATAGTCACGTTGATCGCCTATCGCTACGCATTTTGTATATAGTAAATATATATATATACAAATATATATATATATACATATATGTGTGTGTGTACATGTATATATGTGTATATATATTCGTGTAAATGCGGCTGGATGTGTGTATATTTTATACACGTACGGTAGACAATTGTTTTAAATTTTTCTGATAAAAGTCACGTCTGTGCACGTTAGAACCATCGTCGTCTTCGTGTACAAAACGCGTTTCTACACGAGTAATTTTGTCGTCCGAAAAAAGGATCGTACCGCAGTCGTGTCTATTTCGGCGCGGCGTTAACGACACACACAAGTGTGTATTTAATACGTATGTACGTCTTGCAGTATATTTCATATACATGAAATATACAATTTTATATACTATGTACTTAGCTCTACCTATCTCCACTTACGTGTATATATTTATATAAATCTCCCGTCCGCCCGCGCGTACATGTGTAGCATGTATGTATATATTTATATATATAATACGTATGTATATATATATATATGTATAATATTTATATACGATGATCGCGCCTACGTAGAACTTTACGCTCGTCCTACTACAATGAAGAAAGAACGAATAGCCGGATAATTATGACGGGTGTATAATTATCTTAGAAAAAAGTACGCGAGTGTGTTTCCTCCTTTGTTCTCGTATTTGGCACACGCAGACGTCACGAGGGGTACGGACGTACGGATTTGTACGAGGCGTTCAGGTCGACTTTGAGAATTCGGCATGCTCTTCGCCGGGGTAAAGATCGAGAGACCGAGGGCAAGACGCGAGAATCGGGATGTAGCCCGCCTATCCGCCTTGAATATGCTACGTGATGCGAGATACACGTCGCGTTTCCTATTTCTGCTTTCCTTTTTTCTACTTCCTCTCTTTTTCAGTTCGGACGTCGACACTATCAAAAGGTTTCCTCGCGCCGCGTGATTCTTTTTCAATCATTAATACTATTATATTAATCATAACGATTAGTGCGGTATTATTACGCGCGTCTCTCGCGCTGAATCCCTACGCTGTTACTCTACTTTTCAAGCGCCCGCTCGATACGGCGGTGCCCTTGTCGTTCAGGATATCGGAAGCAGCCTTCCTCCAGCTTTCGCTTTTCCTACTCTTCGGATCGCGCTCCTTCCTGCCTCCGACTCAGCAGCCAACTCGGTCTTCTTAATTCTAGCAATTCCTTGTTGTCAAACTCGAACACGAATCTTCTTCTTCGACTGTTCATTCCGTGTGCTCGTCCCCTTCCTCTCGCTCCTCTCGCTCCTCTCATTTGACGGACCACCTGCCTGGGGACTGTCGTCCGAGGACCGAGGACCACGCGGTAGTAGCCTCGCGATCCCGTCGGCCGCCATGTTAACTCGCCAGCGCGATCTCAGTGGCGACCTTGACGGTCGAGCAGCCGATCAGCGAGCGGCTTCTCGGTCACAGAATGTCCGTCTCGTAGACCTTGCTGGTGGTCGTGGTAGACGTGGTGGTGACGGTAGTGGCCAAGCCGGTGGTCATCGTGCCCGAAACCACCGTCGTGGACGTGATACCGGAAACTTGGCCGTTGGTCGTCGGCGCTGCGGCGGTCGGGATCGCTTGCCCGTTGATGATCTCGATTTTGGCTACCTGATTACTACCGTCGCTCGTGGCGTCCTGTGAGACCTGGGGCTTGATGCTGAGGCTGGTGAGAGATCCGGAACTTGCCGCGCTCAGGCCGAGACCCATCTTCGCCAAGAGGTTGCTCTCGGAGCCGGTCTTCTTCAGGAGATCGGGTGGCGCCGGCGGCACGGTGGTGAGACCGGCCGCGTTTCTCTGCAGCTGTTGCAGCCTAGCGTACTGTTCCTGCAAAGCTTTCTGTTTCCTGAGTAGCTCCTGGTGCCGTTGCTCCAGCTGTTCCTGCCGGCCGCGCTTGCTCTGTAGGCCCTCCTGCGAGTTGACGCTCTCGCAGGAGCTGGAGTT
>QKQZ01055722.1:0-15999 GCA_003595255.1 Solenopsis fugax | reverse complement strand
GCTGCAGCAACCTGCCGCTCCGCGACCTCGTCGGTTGCCATCACGAGCGATGACAACCGTGTTCCGCGAGACGAGCGCCGACCGAAACTGGACCCCACATGACCCGGTCGGCCTGCCGACCCTCCTCCATTGTTTCGCTCGCGCGTAATAGCGCGTCCGGAACTCTCAAGTGCACTCGAGATCGCGGCGCAAGAATGTAATGCGAGACGGTTCCTTCGTGCGTCTGGATATATTTGGCAAAGATGCTGGAGATATGATAAAGCTGCTCTTAATTATCAAGAATGACGCTCAATTATAGGATGATATATCATATGTACAATCATATTTATATTTGAGAAACGAACGATAATGCTGCTGCGATAATTTATAAAATTCTAAACAATAATTGAGGATAACAGAAAAAAAGTTAATTCGCTATTTTTTTTGGTCATTCATTGAGATAATTATTATCGAATTCGAATTCTTGAAGATATCACAGCCAAAAGTCGACGATATGACACGTGATTTATAAACGTGCGGCTTGCTCTTGTCACGTATACTGCTAGTCGCACGACATATATAGACAATAAAGAGAACAGTATGAAAATAAACTTGTATACTATAGGGATTATTGTGCGTTCAACTAAAACAACCAAAAGAAATCTTACGATCCCATCAGCGAAGAGTTCTTTCTAGTTGATCGAAGACTAAACAGATCGTGTTTCTCAAAGATCAGCCGCTAAACGATTTCGAATCGTGAACATATTATATTAGATTTAATATTGATTCATGCCGAACTACTTGAGATGCGGTATGCGTCACAATCGGATTTGCAAAAAAGATGAAGAAAGATGAAACGACTGAATCGGAAATCGCACGATGAATTTTCCACATTTTTATTAATAATATATTTATATCCGTATTCTAAAATAACAATAACAAATTTTGTTATTAATAAGATCAGCGAGCGATTACGCACGCAGCCCGAGAGGAAAGAGAAGAAGAAGAAGAAGAAAAAGAAGAGACCGACTCAAACCGCAAAGTAAAATATTCTCACAGGAGGACTACGAAACCTCCCACGATTCTCAAAGGGAAACAGTTATGGCGCGTCAACAAGGACACAAAATTTCAGCCTTTCTATGCAAATACATACCTGCCTCCGCACGGCCTGACTTAACACTTTTCTTCTTCCCTTCCTAATAAAACCGTCGAATCCCGCCAGGGACCGCGGGTTCCTCGTGTGTCAGCCACGCGCACCGCCATAGCGGTCAGACCCCCATAATGGATGCACGAGGCACGGCTCGTTTCCTTTTCTTTCCGCATATCTTTTTCGCTCCTTCTACACGCGGGCCCCCCCTCTCGGTCCTCCGCCCTTTGCGTGCTCGCCATTATGGGCACCCGGAATCCACCGACACGACGGAATATAAGGCAAAGGGTGAAGCCGAACGCGAATCGCAGAAACGTGGGAACCGTCGCCAGGTGATCCCTTGTAGTAAGCTCGTAAGCGTCGTACGGGCACGAACTTTTGCGAGCCAAGGTAAAAGACGGCCACTCCGGAAAGGGGTACGCAAGAATGGGACGGTCCTCTCCGGGCCCTCGGTGCTTATGCAAGGGGGATGCAACCTGCATCGAGTACTGTGCGCGAGAGCAGTCATGTTGCGAGACTGCAGTTGTACTTACATCTGTATACGTATCATAATTTTAAATAACGTAAGCATAAGTATAATTATATAATTATATAATCATTTAACTTATAATTATTCATAAAGAATTAAAATCTATTTTCTTATTAAAATATATTGAATAAAATAACGTTAATTTGTTAAGATTTATAAATGTTTGATAATCGAGATATATTTACGATTGTAGAAATTAAGATTTGAAGGAGTAAAATATAAGTTTTAATATACATTTTTTAATGTTTTAGAAATTAACGATCTTGTCATATTTCTTGTGAGAAATAATTGACATGAAGATTATTATTCAGAATAAATCGAGTCGTAGCGTTACCTGAACGAGCTTACTATTATAAAGCGTTTTTCTTTACGTGTGTCCAGCACACGACTCAATTCCCAGCGGTGAAATTCACTGACCCAATTCGTCTGAATGGAGTATTTTTGATTCACGATCGGGATTTTCAGGCCTATTGTGCCAAAAATGTTCGTGCTACCTTCTACAATGATTTACCGTATAAAGTTTCAGTTATAGTCTCCCCTTTTTTCTTTCTAAATCGACTTGTAGTGACTGATGTTTATATTCCAATTATTTATTTAAAACATGCTATAAAAAAAAATAATAACAATATAAAATCAAAATGAAAATTTTTTAATGCTAACATTCTTCTGTAGATATTACTCATTATAATAATTCTCTCATGTGAGAGATTCCAAGATTGGAATACAATCATTAGAAAGAAAAAAATTCATTAGGGGAATACATGTCCAAATGTTACCCTTCTGGAAGAAACGAATGACGAACGTTACAAGTGACGCCGCCAGCGAGTTTTTCATTGAATCCCACGGAAACGAGTTATATTTTCCTGCATTTACAACCGCGTTTCCCGGGAACGATAACCCAGATGTCGTTCTAAAGACCCCACGCATATATTTTTTTAGGCGGTTTGCGTGCCTCTACACCGGTATAATAGGGCTATACACATTATATTAATGCTCACACGGATTTTAGTTCTCCTGAAAGCTTAAAATGTTCTCCTTCCGGCAATTAGACGATTTTTTCGATTGATTAATATATTACGTGAAGAATATATTTAGCGCGAGATTTACACACAAAGAAGAAAGGTTCTTTTTAAACTCAGAAAGTCAGCCTCCATTTACCGCGAGCGGAAATGAAGATTTTGAGACTTAGGCGTAACATTTCCTTCCTGTTCTTATGACTGCGTGGGTGCGAGCTGCAGGTGCATCCCAAGATCGAACCTCAAAAGCAGCGGGACCGGAGGATGGGCGTTCCAAATTTAAGACGTGACGCGCCTTCTCGATCTTCTCGAGAAGTTTGTGGTCAAGCCAAGTACTCTGGGGCTCTCAGCCTCCCGGGGTTAATGAGAAGGTCGCGACATCTGACCGAACGCCTTCCGTTATGACAGCTAGGCTGGAATATTTATGGGAAATTATGGATCATGGGAAAAAGAAAGGATCCCGTGCAAATGGACGTAACAAAGCGTTTAGCAAGATTCGTTTATCCAATACTTATTAATCTATATAGTTGTTTGCTTCGCAATGCAAACATTTTTGCAGACATATAGGCGAATAGTTATTTCACATTTTTGCTAGTCCTTTTTTTTAACGTATTTTTTATAGCGAGTTTTTTTCTAATATTCGATGTTAAAAATATAAATAAAAAAATGTACAAGCTCGCTAACATATTTTGTACAATTTATATCGAAAAAAATGTAAGTATTGTAAAACACGAATCGCCCGTAGATAGTCGTAACTGAAGAATGTACAAAAAGCAGGATTCAAGGTTGGAGCAATTTTTCTTTGTTAAGCCGTTTATACCCGTACAGAATCCTAAACATGAACTAGACAGTTACTGATGTAGATGTAACAGTTAAAAAGGTTTAAAATTCCTCAGTCTGATAATAGTCCGTTTTGTAACTCGGTACATGTCATCCATCGTGACGCTGTATTAGTCTCAAGGATAACGATGCTGTTAGCGTAACGTACCATGTTCTTCGGTGGTTACTACAAGTACAGCCATCAAATACCAAGGGTTCTTCTATTCTTTTTTCCGGAATGCATTGGAAATTTGACCTCGAATCAAGTGACGAAATTAATATCTACGTGTTCTCTCCCTTTCTTTCTTTCTCTCTCTCTCTCTCTCTCTGTAAATGTGACAATATTAAATTTTTTAATTCCTGATATATCCATAACGTAAGTGATATATCCATAATACAAGTTGATAATTTACATTTTATTTTCATATCAAATTAAATATAAAAATGACTTTAGTTTATAATCATCATAAATTTCGAGTCACAGCTGCTTGTCAATCGATTGTTATCAGATTTACAAATACACTATGTCAAACACGAAAGGGTTTATATATCGCAAACATTGAATAGTTTGTCAAACATCTGGGCACCGATACTTAAAGTGCATGAAAAGTGCGCGAAAAAAAATTTTGGCTATAGACTTTATCAAATCATCTTGTAACGTATAGCGAGGATCTGATTATAAACGACTCATAACCCAGCATAGCTAAAGAGCTCTCATTGCATCTTGAAACGCACAGCTGCTCCTGTAAACAGGGTAATTTATCGTGCTGGATCTCCCGCGCACATTCATGATATAACGCGTACCATTAACGTAGAGATGATTCTTTCACATGTAATATTTGCAATGTGCATGACTAATTCGTTCATTTCGGAATACGTATAATATTTTCTGTAACGACAACAATAAACGTTTTCTACGTTGAAAAATATTGTACGCATATAATGCGTATAATTTTGATGATAAATGTGTAGATTTCAAATTGACTTGAGTGTGAAGTGTCAACGTTGACATAACAGTAATAAAGTTGGTAAATCTTTGTCAATAAACTTGTACAATAAACGTGTCTGTACCGTGTGAAATATGTTCTAAAAGGTTGTCGCAACGTGTAATAACGATGACGTGTAACAAATCAACGATTTAGGAAGACCTTTAGAACATCTCGAAATGCCGGAAGGAACCGTGAACCATTGACCAATAGTTTTTTTGGTATAATAATTTTAAACCATAAAGATTTATTGCCGTCGTCATTGCCTTGTCCAGTTAACTGTAACTGACTTTAACAGAGCGAATGGTATCATACGTTAAGAGATCGCCCAGTTGAATCATATCTATATTATGCATTTGTGCTTATATGCAGTTTCAAATTTGATTCCTATAAGACGCATCGTTTTTTACATTTTTATATGTTTATTCCGTTTCTTTTTTTCTGGTAAGCCAATCACTGAAAATTGTAACGAAAATTTAAGCATTAATTGTCAATCTCGTAATCCAAAAGTAACTTCGTTATTTTTAATTCGTAATTTTATGAAGAGATATACTCGAATTAAGTTTCTTCCTCTAAAATGTGTATAAAAAGAGAGAAAAATAAAGCTGTATTGCACATTTTATGCATTCACATTTTACGAATAGCGAGCACGTCAGAACATGTCACTGCGTTAACAACGACAGCTTTGTACAGATAAATAACAGCACATTTTAAAACAATTCCCACGTGAGAGGCTCTGTACTCGCTCTCGTATGCATCCGTGCAGTCCGTGCATCGGATCGCATTGCGCGCGCCAGCCACACTTATGACGCGCGCATACGAACGCACATACACATGTCGGCACGCAATGTTTGCCCTTCTCTGTCAGATGATCCTCTATTGCACGCCTTTGTGCTTTACCGCTGCTACAGTCGATGCGCGCTAACAATCTATCCTTTTTCATCGATGTCGCACCGTTCGCGTCGTGGCAAAAATTGATCGAACCGCTCGTAACATTTTTTTATCATTAGAATTTTACATACTACTATTACAGTATAAACAAGAAAACCATAGCGCACCTTTTTGCGAAATAAAAATAATGGAGACAGAAAATAAAAGAGGAAAAAGAAAATAAAAAAGGAAAAGGAATTATACAACGTGTACATTTATTATTACTTTTTCATTTTGTAAAAGATTACAAGACACTCTTATAAAAGGCTGAAATACTTATGAAGGATATAATTATATCAATTGAAAATAAATATATCGCCTGCTTGGTTGCAAATTGTCCAAACCACTTCCGATATTATCTTCACAGGATGTAGCCCAAATTAAATAAGCGACTACGTTGCACGAGGTATATCCTGCAGACGGCGTGAATTCCCACACATCAACAGGTCTCAGGAGGGCCGAGGACCTCCCCACCTTTAGGGTACCCAATATCCCACTCCGGGACGTACTTTTCCCCACTCTATACGGATGCATCGGCATGCGGTCTTCGAAATCGAAAACAGTTACCCTCAGATACCCCAAGCGGGATGTCCATCGGTGAAGATGGACTTCCCTACACATCGCATTGGAATTTCAAAGTCACACATCGATATAAGAGCGACAATCTGACCGATTGCTAAAAATTTTTATATTTATTTAATTTAAGCATTGGTTTCTTATCTTAGTGAAAATAATTATCGTATTCGCATGCTTGAAAAGCGCTTGGCTGTTAAACAAAGTGTTCTTCAGTGTGAACGTTCACTTTTGATTTATCACATTGTGAGTGTACGCAAGTAATCAATCGGAATATTGAGAATTGAGAATTAATTTAATAATTAATTGCAATAAGTGTGATTGCGGCTGCACAGAAGTTATGATGGTCAAGAACTCTACTTAATGGTGGATTATCACAATTACAAAATGTTGGGCAGCGAGGAGGAACTCGAGCCTCAAACACATTCAGGAATGACGAAAGCGGAATTAAGGAGGGTAATGAATGTTTTATAATCAGATGAGATTGATTCATTACTGCACAGAAATTTTTCATACCAAAAATTAACTTGATACTGTTACCTTATTTGAAATGAAGAGAAATAATATAATACGATTATTATAACAATAATGATTTAAAAAAATATAATACCATAAATAAGTGATGAATTTTAATCCAATCATTTCAGAGCAACAAACCTATTATGGAAAAACGACGACGTGCTCGAATTAATCAGTATCTCGATGAGCTGAAGAATTTCATACTCGTTAGTGAAAAAGATGTAAGTCATATTTAATTTTTCGTAAGATAGAACAGTTTTAACCTGCCGATTAGTATCGATCGAAATAATTAATCAAAGCTATTTTGATACAAAGATTAATTTTTAAGTCTTTCTCATTACCATAATGCAGAAATTATTAGAAACAAAAATTCAAAGAAATTTTTAATCTGTATAAATATAGTTCTCATCCGAAATACACCTAAATTTAAAAAATTCAATTTTTTTTTCACTTTTTCTGAAATTTTTTTCCCAGAAAAATTTAAAAAATTAAAATTTTTATTTGATTGTAATTCGAATGTAAACTATTGGGCAATTCTTCAAAATTCTTTCCAAGAAGAAAATAAATATTTCCTGAAGTTTTGAGTTTATCGGATTAAAACCAGATGAGTTATCGTGGCAACAATTTAATTTTGAAAAATGTTGTTTCGAGAGAAACGCGTTAAAAGTTTTGCAAATGGTTTATACGTTAATAAAAACTTTACAAGTTTCTTTAATCTGCTTTATCTCTCAAAGTTCAATTTTTAAAAACTACCTATAAAGTAATAATTGATTGAACCTAAAAGCGAGAATACTCCCTTAATATTTTAAACTCGCTTAAATTATTCAGTCGGACAGAGCTTGCACCGAGTCTATACGCAATTCATGATTCGAAACAGTTTGAAATTCGCAATTAGTTATTTTTATGAAATTTGCAAATGGAATTATTCATCGCACACGTGTGGATTTATATTCGTCATTTATCATTCGTGCTAATCATTCGTCATCGGAGCGGTTTATTTCAACGAAATCAAAGGATATATATCACCACGAATTGCGCATAGTCTGGCGCAAGTTTATGATAAACAACATCAGCAAAACACTCAAATGATAGTACGAAGTTGCATGCCAGTCAGTGCACGCATGATTTTTGTTTGTTCTCATGAGATCCACATCACTGGTGCAGTGTTAAAACATGTCGTAGAAAAACGTGACTTCTTCGCTGTTTATCTAGAGACGTGATCCGCTTTATGAGAGATAACATAAAAAATGTGCTACTTCTGATCACGCTCTGAAGGACACTTAGGAAACGCAGCATTTTTGCACGTTATTATTTTCAGTATTATTCCCTAATAATCTTTCTCGAATTTGTTTGGCCATGCTCAAATTAATTCTAATATTTTAATTCTAATACTCTAAGATAGAAAAGATTTAATTTTTTGTTATCAACTATTAATTTTTATTATTGTGTAAAATGTTCACAAATTTTTTTAAACTAAAAAAAGTGAAGTTGTGTATTTCTGTCAATCTAATATTTAAAAGATGTAATTTGTTATGGTAAACTTCGAGATGTATAGGAATGACTGAGCATTGTGTCGGTAGCGGAAGTTGTCATAACGGATGTATATTGAATGTATTTGATCAGGTTGTCCACTGTGGACCCCTTTTTTTCTCGGCATCCTCTGCGACAGGATCCATTTTAAACTGGAGGATTGGACGAAAGGAAGTGGGGGGTAGGTTTTGTTTTAGTATTGTAGATGTCTCCGCGTGGGAAACAGATGGAACTGGATCCTCATACATCCATACAATCTCTATTCTATAGATTTTACACTGGCTTCACGGTTGTTATTTCTTTGGTTATCGCAGAAATTTTTGTACCAAATATTTCCACTGTTTTCCCTTTTACCTTTTGAAAGTCAACCTCTAGCGGAATGTTAGTCAAAAGGTAGCAACCATGAGCGGTATTCGAAATGATCAAAAGAAGCGGCAAAAAAACCTCTAAAAGAACTTTTAAAGATCATGACATATGTACCTTCACCTTTCTCATTTCTAACGATTTGAAACATAGTACAATGTTTGACATCCAGTTACAAAAATATATTAGCTTATTTAAAAATCAATTTAAAAATATTGCAAGTAAAGCATAAAGCACGATAGAAGAAAATTAGTAAATAAACTTTGGATAATGAAAGAATTGATTATAATTATCAATTAATAAAGATTTGTCTCTTTTTACGGATCAAAGATTCTCTGCCACGTAATACAATCCGTTGAGGTTGATTTCTCAAACAGGTAGGTATAACGAGACAAGACGCTCTCACCATTCTTTCTCTTCACTCTCGTCCAGATGACTTCCGCTACCTGCTCGCTTCAGTGTGTCCGTCCCGTTCGTCCGAAACGCCCCCCGCGTGTTCGTGGGAACCTGGAAATAATTATTACAAAGAAAAAGAATCTCATCTCAGGTTGCAGCCTCTTTTGTTGACCGTATCATCTTTAAGGATCCAGCTCCGGTCCGCGACGATGGTGCGGATCAGCGAAAAAAGGGGGAGATGCGCAACGCCTCTACTTTCTTTTTTTGTCAGTCCTTTAACAGGTGCCACTTCTCCGCTCTCTGAGTCTGGAGTGTCAAATTCACTCGCGGGAAAATCGATATCTGTGATTTTCTCATCCCATGCAATATTATCCTCGTGGCATGTTTGCAATTTATTTTCGTGTTGATGAACAGATTTTACGTATTCGATTTTATTGTATTTTTTAAAAGTCAAAGGGCTATTCTACCAAGTTACAAGACATTTATACGATTCCATGTACAAGTGATCCTCTGCCGACTCCCACGCTCATTCTTTAGGTGATGGCAAATTTACCATAAAAATGCGAACATCAGGATGATCCGGCAGGATAAGGTTCAAAGAATTGAGAGGATACAATGGACCCTTGAAAAAGAGGACCATGCTACTATTGAGGTATTGGTGGTTAAAGGGCTGATGGGAATTTATACGGCATAAGCTCGATTCGGGGAAGGTCACGTTCATCAGGATATCTGAAAAACCATTCCGTGATGTTTTCAAGAATCGAATCGTTTCCCACGATTGAATTGATTGCTTATAAGTAGCAAATTATTTAAAAGTAACTTTATTTAACGACATTATTTATATAAAATATTGGTATAAGGATCTCCAATATTCAAAATTAAAAGAAATAAAAATTACACGTGAGAGTCGGGCGCAGTTGTTGAGGTGCAAATGAATATTCCACTTAAAATACCGTGAATTTATTCATCAAACGTTTCTGCTGCTCTTCGAGCAGAAACTATTATTTATATACTAACGATTCAATTTACAAATTAAAATAACGAATTATTATACGTATACATACAATTTTTTTTTGTTTATCGATTATTCCGTAATAATATGTTTGTGAGAGGTAAACATCCCCGAGCAATTCACGCGTGACTTGAATAAAACGAGTTAATGATCTATTGCACGGGGTTTAATAAAAAATCTAGGAGAATGTGAGAGCTAAGCGCCCTTAGGCGCCCTTAGGCTGACTACGAAATAGGCTGCATTAGCTACCGTAGTTGCTAGTCTGTTATTACGGTAGCAGTTCACATCAAGTCAATTATATGGGCGTGTCGCGTCATCGTACATTTCTTCGCAAAAGAGAATCGATGTCCGATCGAGAAGATCTTTCTTCTGACAAGAAGCCAATTCCTCAAGCGGTCGTAGTTACTGTGTTTCGAATAAGAAGAAATCGCGCTTGTAGTCCCTTTTACCGTGTATGTGATCCTTTACCTTTACTGCCAAGCTAACTTCCATGGATAACGTAGAGTTCTGTCCATACCGATGCACGTTACACTTTCTAACTTCTTCACTGGAAAGTCATGTAGGTCCTTTCAAAATCATTTCTTTCTATCTCACTGTACTCGATAAATAATATAATAATATTCACATAATCCTATTTTATATTATCAATTACTCATATTAATACTTTTATCATTTTTGATCGTTACAGCCAACTAGGCATTCGAAACTCGAGAAGGCTGATATCCTTGAAATGACGGTGAAGCATATACAAACGATGCAGCGACAGCAGTTGAATACTGCCGTCGCCAACGATCCAGTAGTGCTAACGAAATTCCGTTCCGGATTTTCCGAATGTGCTACTGAAGTATCGCGATACATCAGCCGCCTCGAGAACGTCGACCCTGCCATCAAGCAACGATTGGTATCACACTTGAACAGTTGCGTGAGCCATCTCCAGCAAATGGCGCCATTCTACAGTCAGTACGTGCCCTACATGCCGGAACGTCTCTACCCGGAGGTAAAGGTTGGTTTCCAGAGCGATTTCCAGAATGGGGATGAGAACAACAACGGTAGCGCGAGAATACAGATACCGAATGGAGTTCAATTGATTCCGAGCCGGCTGCCGACAGGCGAATTGGCATTCTTGGTGCCGCAATCCGCCGGGATCTCCGCGAATTTTCCCTTCTTTCCACCATCTACAGAGTCAGCTGCAAGGATCGGTCAATCGTCGGCCTTTACCGCGGTTCATCGGCCGCACACCCCGCTGCTAAGCCCTTCAACTTCTACGTCAAGTTACGGCGATGAGAGTCATCATTCGGAACATCCACAGGCGACGACGCCTAACCATCATCAGCCGCAACATCGATTCAAATTACCCGAGCAGAGTCCTGCGTCTTCAAAGAGTTTCTCATCCTCGCCAGAGACCCAGAAACCGCAAATTAGCTCGACTAGCGACCGAAAATCACCCACAATAGCATTCTTGGAATCTAAGACTGTCGACGATAATGTCGCAACTAAAAAAGACGTTGCAGAATGTTTGGACAATGTCAATGGCAATAATACGAATGGTACCGCGATACACGGTCTGCGACAACCGCTTTCCGTGATTACAGACAAAACTTACAATCGCGCCTCGAGTGGCTTGCTACTCAAGAGAGACGGTCTTAGGAAACGTCATTCCGATGGGCTTTTGGTGATCTCGGATAAGAGACCGAGATATCAAGAACCTACTAGTTCGACCTCTTCAATGAATAATACCGATGTGCTTAAGAGCACAAATGAGCAATCTCCCGCAATTCCTATCCAAGATTTGTCAGGAAGTCAGAATTGTCAGACACCGCGAAACTGCAATTCAAATTCCAATAAGTTTCCAGCGAGTCCAGCAGGTTCTTTTGCTACTAATGGCGATATGTGGAGACCTTGGTGATCTTTATTGCTAAAAATAAAAGATTAAAAATTGGAGATATTCGACCGTTAATGTAATACATACAAATTGAACCCTGGCTGAGATGATATTTTTCGCAATAAATTCTTTACAGTTTTTTCAGGGGAGATAAGGGGTCTAACATCAAGATGCAAGTTAGCATCGCTAATTATTAAATTATTTCTAATTTAATAAATGTGATATTACCTGTTCATGTTCAACTTATAGCTGCGTTATGACCGGAAAAGTAATTCGGCGCGTAGTCGGTTGAATTTGAAAAAAGGTATATAAAAATCACACAAGTAAAATTTATAAAAAGCACTAAGATCCAGCTTGACAGTACAAGGCGTTCTTATTTCAATTTGAAAAGATTAAAAATATTTCGAAATTGTACAATTATTTCGATTATTTTAGATATTTAATTCAAAGGATGCAAATTAGATGTATTTTGATTTCTAAATATAAACTTTCAAATCACAATTGATTGGCGAGAGTGTGCCATGAAAATAATATTTTACATATTTTGTTATTTGCTAACGGTTTGCGTAAATCATGAATAATCAGGAAAGCAGAATTTTTGCATGATATTGCGTATTTCTTGTTAAACTCCGCATTTTAAATTTTAATAAATAGAATAATTAAAGAATAGTTTAAAGATGAACAATCTAATTATCGATAGTAAGATGGTTTCGTGCCAAAGCGTGAAATTAATTATTTCTTGAACAAGATTGTTAATGTACTTGATGCATCGTTACGCTGCATCTCCGCCATTTCATAAAGACTCATAAGCTTTAAATAGATTATACAATACTGTTGTTAAGTCTGTCACACAACGCGTAATATGTGTGAATAGCCCTGTAAATATTTCCGTTATTATTTAATTATATAAATACATGTCTTAATCATAAATTATAATTTTACATAAATCAATATCATATGAGTGATGATTATTTTTCAATGATCTGCGATTTTTAACGGTGGTCAGTATTGTTAATTAACACGCTCACTGTCATGTGACTCTTGATGCACTCCGCAAGAAACAAATTAAAAATCATAATTTAAAATTATGGTAATTTTTTATAAATTTTTGTTATCAAATCAGTAAATCTCTCAATCTAGGATATGTAGAATTATCTAAGTATCGTAAATTGGATTTTATTCAGATATTTATGAATTTTATTAATACGGTATTAAAATATCATAGCGGCGACATCATTCATGGCAGTCAACGTGTTAAAATAGTGTAACAAGTTTGTGATAAAAAAAATATAACATTGAAATATAATCTTTGAGAAAGACACAATGTTCATTACTTATTTTTTAGTGTCCATCGTTTTAATTCAATAATTATTCCTTCAATAATTATTTTGAATATTAGATGATATTAAACTCTTATTTTAGTAAGCGTTTTTACAAGTATACAAGCTAGAATAATAAATGATTTATATATCATTGTTAAATTTTGCCACTAATATTTGCTAGTCAGTCGGAAGTTTAACATATAAGTTAAAATGACTAGAAATATCTGATATAACACTGTACTATACTGAAAAAAAAGTATCATTTAGAAATCTGGTAAATTCATACCTATACATCTGTTCAAAAATGAATGAATCAGAAATCTTGTAGGAATTACCAAATTATAGAAAAATCTATCAAACGTCCGATTATAATAATCGGAGTCCTATTATAATAACCAGAAATTCTGGTTATAGTTTCACTAGAACATTCAATCATACAAGTTTTATTAATATAATCAGATCATTTTTCTCAGTGTGCATATACGATACATTTATCGACAAAGTAAATAAATTTATAGAATGCAAACCAATCTCATTGTAAGTGTTACAATTCTATCTCGTAAAAAAAGCTGCTCTTACATATTCTACCAATATTCCACGATCTACCCATATTCCACGATCTCGTAAAAGCACGGAAATTTTCCTCGTTGAGAGAGCCATCGGAGGCGCTTTACCCTTTTAAGGAGCGTTAAACGCGCTCCGATTCATAAACTGGAACTTATTCTTTCCTTTTTTGCCGATAAAGGAGCAAAAAGCTGTGGAGAATGAGAATTTCAACCACCTGTTACACCGCAAAACCACCCGCGTTCTCATCGACTGAATGCTTAAACTGATTTATCGACAGAAATCGCGAACTTTGTAAATTCCCTTAGACTTATTCTTAGGACGCACGTATTTGTCTCCTCCTTTTTTTAACTTCAAATTATTGGTCACTGATGTAGAGGTGATTAAACAATGTAGTCGATTACACAATCGGAATGCATAACAAAAATATACCCAAAATTTACGAGGAATTCGAACGATTTAACAAATCATTGCGAATTTAACATTTGTTTTATCTCGTTAATTTAAATAGTCATAAATATGTAGTTGTCGCTGTGACGTAGTATTATTTACAACCAGTTTTAACGTATTGAAATCCTGTACAAGTTCGGGCATTGACAGTGAGATGGCGGCACACATGTTTGAGATTAAAATTTTTTTATTCGCAAACGCAATTGTCAAAGAATACTTGTAAAATTATGGTGTTACGAATATTATCCTTTTATTACAAATGTATCTAATTCTTTGGAAATTGTAATATAAAATTAATAGAATTTTTAACATTTTTCAATCCACATTTTGTATTGAAAAAAAAAAACAGAAATACATATAAAGACTGAAAAAAAAGAGAGATACTAGTTTATCTATTTATAGAATATGTTGTGCCATTACGTGTATTAGAACTGAGATTAATTATCATTAAAATTGATATAGTTAATGACAGCCGTATTAAGATGTTTTGCTTAACCTTAAACATCAACGGAATACGTGCAATGCTATTTTCAGTAAAGATTGTTATATCGTTTGTTAATGCGAGGAAAATGGAATTAAAAAAGACCGCGGATTTTATAGCTTCTTTTTTCGATCCTTGTGTGACGGGGTACCGTCCTACGTTGTGCGAGGCATCGAAGTCGCCGATTCGTCCGCTTAAATTCGGGTTTAATATCACACTCGGTTGGCCCCTTTTCGATATTCACGTGCACAATGGGCTTCGATGTCGGTGTATATATAGATTCTGACTGTGAGTAACTCCCGTACGCTATATCACGAGTATAAATAATTACTACGGCGCACAGCAATTACTATAAGTTATGGCGCGGCCGCTACAATTTGCAATGTCAAGACATAAACACTGCTACCGCTTACATTTGAATACATTAAGGCGATGGGAACCTCTGATTGGACCGACGAGGAGTGGTGCGGTCCCGTATCGGTACGTGAGCTACGATCTGGTTGACGATTTTTATTGAGGAAACGATCATCTCGCGGGTCTCTCCCCGGCAATCACTGCCGTTGCTATTGCCGTACGGTTGCAGTCGCAGAGAGCTGCCGCTTGATGGATCCCCATTCCCATTCCGTTCGCGAGCGCACGCTAAAGTGGATCTGCGATTTTCCATTGATGTTGAAGTATTTACGGGATGACAGTCGAGATAATCTGCTCTTCCACAGTTGTCTTATGATAATCCGTGGCTCTTCCGTTCGTGATAGATTGCACGATTACAGCACCCGCTACGT
Organism: Solenopsis fugax; assembly: GCA_003595255.1. Classification (NCBI taxonomy): domain Eukaryota; kingdom Metazoa; phylum Arthropoda; class Insecta; order Hymenoptera; family Formicidae; genus Solenopsis; species Solenopsis fugax. The sequence continues at coordinate 719 of QKQZ01055722.1, read as the reverse complement.
ACCGATACGTACCTCGTCTTCTTCCCCAATTTGGACGTTTATCGCGAGAATGGAAGAATGATCGCGTTTGTAACGTTGGACAACGAAGGGTCTTATGCTCGCCGAACGACGGGCCCCTTGGACGTCGGAGTTGACAGTCCAATTAAGGCTTAGAATAGCGGAGAAGCGGATGCTAATTTTTATCGAAAAAAATTGATGTTCGCTCTATGCTGATCCATGTAATAAATTTAATAATCCAAGTTGTTGGATGCACGGATATTGCGAAATTAAAGATACCATGATTTACCATCACGGCAGATGATGTAAATGCATGGCGTGCAATGCTAAAGATCTATAAATCATAGGGGATAACCGCGAATCTGCGATGATGACGAGAGAGAGAGAAAAAGAGAGAGAGAGAGACCTAGTCGCGCGATAGCAGCTCTAGTCTCTCTATTACCAGAATCAAGTTTGAAACAGCCTTCCGGGCCAAACGTGATCTTGTCGGCCGACTCATCGATCGAAAAAACGATCGTCGAAAGCCAACCGAGTGCACAGGCTGTTTCCGTTGCGGTATGCGACCAGATGCGAGTGCCTCCGGACGGCGGATATAGCAATCGCCGAGTGTTTTTCGCGTAGTTGTATTTCGATGGGCATCCGATCGCGAAAGAGAGAGAAAACGACGACGCCGGGTGCCGGCGCGCGAAGGGTAAAGGGAGGAGGTGGAGGCGGATGAGGAG
>QKQZ01055721.1:0-11243 GCA_003595255.1 Solenopsis fugax | reverse complement strand
CTCTCAGACCCGCAAATGTGTTTCCGTATTTTACAAAATCGGTGTGTTTAAGGGTTAAATCTCATTTTATTGGAAATGGATTATTTTCAATAGTTAATTATCCAAAAATTTGGCAGATACGTAGGTTGTTTGATAAATTTCGAGTCTAACAATAAAACGTTATAGTTTTGGGCAAAATCTGTTTTTTTCAATATAATCTCCTTTTTGTTCATTTTTATACTTGGTCCATCTCTTTTCTAATTTCTTCATTCCATCAGTAAAGTAGGTTTGGTCAAATCTTGCAAAATACTCGTTTATGACGAAAATTACTTTATCATTGGTCGCGAAATTTTTTTCTCCAAGCCATTTCTTCATGTTCGAGAACAAGAGTCGCAGGGGGATAGATTAGGTGAATACGGAAGATAAAAAATTAATTTGTAGCATGCGTTTGGCTATGTTATGTCAAATATGTTTTTGCTCTAAAATCAGCAAAAGCGACAGCCATCGCGCGATCATAAGAAGAACATTCAGTAAATTTTTGGGACATACTAAAGTTATTGCACCAGTTGCTGAGCAATCACCATTAAATATCTATTTAAGAAAAATATTAAAATATTAAAACTTTAAAATAATAAATTGTAAATTAAATATTTTTTCTAGATTTAATTTTCTTATATATTTGATCAAAGTTTCGCCTTTTACTTGAAAATGTAATTATATTAGTTGTTTTTATTTGTTCATTGACTGGTGTAATGACTTTATATTGTTACTGTTTTCTACATCATATAGATGAAGTAAAGGAGAAGTTGCTATTATGATTCTTCATTTGCATTTTGCAATAATTTATCGGTGGAATATAAAATCCAAAAATTCAAGTTTTAAGCAAATGTCCATATTTTCAAGAGTGTATATTAACGGTGTGCATCGAGCAACCTTCCGAAGCACATTCGAGTTAAAGATACAAGGAACATTGTCGCTGTTGAGAACTTCTTGCAAGTCGCGAGGCCGGTAACTTTCTCTTCGTGTCTTCGTTGTCGGCCGATATATCGCGGATCATGGACATCATACAGATAATAGCCGTGCTACCCACCGTTTATGAGTCAACCGCCGTCAATGCGCTAATGATGAAGCGAGCATGGTCGCTACGTCATCTCATCTCGGCAGATTAGGCGTCGTCGTAGAAAACGCAGCCGGAATAAAACTATTGTGAGAATTGCGAGGACCATTTTATTCGTATTTTTACGGGTTTTAGGTCCGCTTGTAATTACGATACTCGTATGAATGATAATAACTATTTAGCAATAGTGTATTAATAATTAACAGCTATTTAATATTTCAATAATTAATAATTTTAGCAGGAACTTTAAAGTTTTTTATTATTTGGGTTCTTGTTATTCTATTGACATTTTCATGTTTAAATAAGTCATACAATCTTCATATTACATTGTTAGGTTGTACTAATAAGCCCAAATTTTGTTTCAAATTTCCTTGCTTCTAACATTACGTAGCACTTTATTCAGACTTCAAATGTCTTATCGAAGCAATTTCAAATGATAATTGTGTGAAAACACAAAGTATTAGTTAAGTAAAAATTTAAGTTAGAAAAATTGAATATCCGAGAAACATTAAAGAAGAGTATTTTTTTAATTATTTATAGATATTGTTGCAAAATCAGTCATTCTTATTTATCTTTGCAGAAATTAAAATTATTTTGTAAAAAGTATTCCATAGTAATTATAATTAATTAATTATTATTGAATTATTATACAAAATTTTCTTTCAAAAATTTCATTTCACCTCTAAGTCATAATAATAATCAACAATATTGATTGATCTCGCGAATTATTGTATTTACGCTGTTAATTCGCTTTAATTTGTTATGTTGTTAAAAATCATGTAATAATAAATTCTTACAAATAAACGTGGAAACCACAGTTCGTCACTTATCTTGAGTTTGTGAGCTTTAAAAAATCGCTGTACCCCTTCTATTCTACGCCATTGTTTTCGTCCCCTCCCAACACGTCATTCCTACTCTGCCGTTACCCCTCTCGCACGACAGGAGAGGGAGAACTCATCCCTCGTTGGAGGGGCGGCACAGTGACGTCATTGAGATAGGGGTGGAAGCGGTAGCGGGACGAGACACGGAATGGCGTGTGTGTGTGTATATGTGTGAAGAAGGGTGGTGGAAGATCGTGGGGCGGTCGGTAGGGGTTGCCGGGTAATGCCGGGTGATGGCAATAGGGTGAATGACCGACCTAGACTCGAAGTCAGGGGTGTGCAATGTATGAAACTACCCATAATAGCAACCCTCCTTCAAAGCGATCTGCAAGGGTAGGCTTTACACCCTCTCTTCCTTCGCTCTCTTCTCGGCGCTATGTATGTATATCCTTGTAAATGTGAGTATGTGTTCGTTATGTGGGAAAGATCGGGCGCGTAACTCACGAGGGTTGTGGCCGCACGGTGAACGCAAGAGAGTGTGCCAAAAACACATTTTTTTTCGTAACATTGAACACATGTCAAAGTCGCTGATGTTAAAGAGCGAGCGAATGAAGACGCGAAGTCCATTTTATCGAGATTTACGAAATTCGATTTTTTTTTCATTCAATATCTTATGCTCTGCTTATGTACTATCGCGTGAAAAATTTAGTGTCCTAAACGTTTAATTGTGTAATTCAATATTATCATCGAATAACATTGATTTTTTAACAATTCCATTTAATTTTTTTCTAATGAAGACATTGAATAAATTATATTAAATTTTACAGTATTTACATATTTTCTTCTCTTTATATTAAAACGTTCAATTCGTATACTTTTATATATTTGCGAATATTTAGTTATCTAACTATTCTGCCTGACAATTTACGACTCGATTTTATCGCGATGAGTCCACATTTTCGATTGCATGGAGGCGTCACATTCAGAGATGTCGAAATTTCATGTGACGAGTCTAGAATTGCGTTTCTCGGAGGTCAGAAGATCATCGATGCAGATTCGCGTTTCTGACTGCGCCGATGACTTCGTGTCCTAGAAAGATAAAGGCCGTTCCCCGGCCAGTAAAGCTGCTGGTGGGTTTATAAACTCGGGGTGAGTTTCTCGAGTGCACGGCACGGGGTAACGCGATCGATAGATGACCAAAAATAGGATCCACATCCAACGAACGTTCTTCATGCTAGCAGCATTCTCGTTCCGGAGGTCGGTCATTTGAATTCTCGCCGTGTCGAAGATTTTCCCTTAAAACGACTTCCATTAATCCTGAGCTATTATTTAATTCAATTATATTGAAAACTGGACGCAAGTTTAGAATGAGCGAATTAGATAAGGTTGATGAAAATAAAATTGTCTACCAATTAATAAAATTTCTATCGCGCAAAAATGAATGAATAGTAATTATAATCATTTTATTTCAAATTTGTCGTATTAAGATCAGAATATATCGTTTTTTATATTAGACGAAAATATCTTGCCTCGTGCAATTTTTATAAATTTCTTTGTAATTTTTGGACAAGAAAAATATTTTCACATAAAATTTAAATTAAAAAAGATTATACTGGAAAGCGAATCTTAATACTCAATAATATCCTAGGTGAATTTATCATTTACAAGTTTACACAGATTCTTAAAAAAGTTATAGAAATTAAAATCCATGTAGGGAGTGCAATGTTAGTGCTGTAGATGCAAAGAAATTTTCTATCAATTATAAGCAAATGTAATAATCAATTTTACGCATTAATGATATTGAAATCTAAATATGTCTAAACTCAGAAACGTTACCAAGTTCGTCAACATCCGCATATAAAAGCCATAAGAGTGTTTTGTTAAATAAAAAGTTTGCAAGATTTCCACGGAAAAAATTTCTTGCTCCATAAGTAATAGTAAACTATCGAATTTATTCTCGTTGGAAGAGATCTCCGTCTCACGATTCACGTTTTAGGTTGTTGCATGCACGAGGGTTAGGCTGTTCTCCGTGGCGTTACTGCCACACCACGTGGCTCGTATTGATCTTCGGCGAGCACGATGGAAAGGGGGCGAGAGAGAGAGAGAGAGAGAGAGAGAGAGAGAGAGAGAGAGGAGGGTGGGGAGAAAGGAGAGGCTAGGGGTTGCTCAATGTGTTCTCTTTATCGAAGCTTCCCTCTGTTTCTCTCTCTCTCATTCCTCTCTTTCGCCCCTTTTCGTGTCCCTCTCCTCTTTCTGACGCCCTCTCTCTTTCTCGACCACCCTACAGCCTTCTCTCTCATCGCAGAGGGTAGCAGCCTAGTGCCCCTGCCTTCGGTCGTTCACCCTTCGTATACACTCGATACCGATTCTCACTATCTTCGTTCGCTCGTTCGTCCCGCAAGAGCTCCTCTCTGTCTATCGGGATCTCTATGCGTTCTTTCCCCTCCCCCTTGCTTTCGTTCGATTGCAAAATTACCGATCTCCGCAATTGTACTTGACCCTTCGGCCCATGCGCATAAAAAATTAAGGAACAGACGCGTTTAAAAAATAACGAAAGGAAGTGACACCGCCATTAGAAAGGTTTCGAGACTGTCGAAGCGATTTTAGATACTGTGATCGTGTTGTGGCAAAGAATAATTTAGCACACATTTATTATTATACAACTAGAGTGACAATTGACATTAATAACATACAAGATTACGAATAACGGAAAACGAAAATAGACAATTTTAAAATGCTAAATTGAAAAGCTCAAATAAGAAAAAAAATGTAAGAAAAGCTTACAAAATTGCTAATGTTAATTTATTAACTTTAACAAAGATTTTATTTCGAATTTAGGTCCAAATATTTACAAAATTTTAGTTGAAAATAGAAAAAAATGTTCATATTTCCATCAGATTTTTTCGATAAAAAAAGAAAGAAATCAATTCTAGTAGCAAATATGATTTTTTAGACATTCCTGTGTACAATTGACGAATAATCTATTAAGTTTAACAAAGATTTTATCGGATTTAGATTTAAAAAATTTATTTTAGGTGGTAGAAAAATTTTCTACATTAAGATACTATATTTTTGTTAAGAAGAAAGTCCATTCTAGCAGAAAACATGACTTTCTGGCTATTTCTGTTCATTAGCTGAAATTGTAATTGTGCTAAGTAGAGAATATGTCCAGACTAGTATTATATAATTACATAATACTTGCTGTGAAATTTCGCTTTACTTACGATCACCTCGATAACACTGTCGCGTAAAGCTCGTAAATCTAAAGTTATGCGAATTGAAACACAGATGGGTCATACATGGCAGGCTTACCTGAAACATAAAGAGAGAAAACAGTGTTAAAATGAGTAAGAAAAGGAAGGCTGCTTGTTCGAAAGCGCGCGCGCACCGAAATTAGAAAGTGACGTTTTTCGTTCGTCACTTCTTTCTGCGATCTCGCTCTTCGTGAAAGGTTAAGGTCAAAAGAAATCGTCAAGATATTACGACAGGTACACGCACTTGAATGCATGCGTGTCCTTGTTCGGTGTGTGTCATATCGCTGTGAAATATAATATCGCAATAGTTTTAATTATTAAACATTAGCCGAATCATCTTGTTTTGAGGATATTTATTCTTATACTTCTTTTTAAAATTCATTATGGAAAAATAGTTTGATATGTCATTATTATACATAGGTGTAGATAACAAATAGATTAGCTTTTGCTTTAAATTAAAATATGTTAAATTAAATTAGTTACTAAAATGATTAATAAAATAATATTGTGATATTTTACAATATTATTTTTACCTTAAATTAACTCTTACTATATAGGCAAAGAAAAATTTAAGAGATATATTATAAGAGAAAAGAATTTAAAAAGAAAATTATTAATATAATCCACGCTTTATATTAAAATTTTTATAATACCAGCTTAACATATTTTGTCTTGTAAAATAATAAAGTTTAATCAAATGTTTTTAATAACAAAAAATTATAAGCGATGACAATAGAAATTGAGAATAAGATATTTTCAATAATAATAAATAATACAAATTTTTTTTCAGAATGAGCATTTAGCTGAGAAAAAAAAATTCTTGTTTCTAAGGATTTCGAATACATTTTATCAAGCACAGTAGTGGAAATAACGTTAGTCCAAAAGTTAAAGTTTGAAGATGCATTTCTTACGATGCCGAATGCGCTTGCAAAATTGTAATCGATCGGTCGCGTTTACGTCGCCGTTACTTTAGCCATACTGTTTCTCTCTATCAGCCAGCGTGAGTGCCACCTTAAGTGCATTCGATTCCGCGTCGTATCGGTGAAACTAAACCGTTCCCCATTCGTTGGTCGCTACTTAAGTGGAGAGTCACCCTCGGAAGAGCAGAAGGTTAAAACGTTTCGTAGCACTCTTCTCTATGGCGACGTATTGCAAATCCACGGCGAAAAATCGAGAAACTAATGGATAGGAAGGCAAACATAAATACGAAGGTTTACTAAATATTTATATAAGTATATAAAGTGTTTACAATGCATTAACGAAAAAAAATCTAAAAAAGGCATAAATGAGTATTACATTTTTTACATAAAAACATATTTTTTAAAATTAATACACGTTATTTTATTTTTACAAACGTTTTTGGTTTTATTGTTAAAAACAGATAAAAAATTTATTGAAATTCAAATAAACTAATATTAAATTTGACACGATCAATAAAGAACAATATTGACGTAAATCTGTTTTAGAGAAGAGGCTCACGAATGTTGTAACTTTCGATTGAACTCAGTACAATACTAAAAGTTTTTGTGTCACCGCGGTGATTAATTGTACCGACCATTAATTAGATGCCGGTGGACGGTAGCAAATATTGAAGAGGCGACTCTAAAGAGCGGCTTGATTCATAGGTCTTCTCGAAAGAAAGAGCCTCATTCCTCTTCCGCCGAACTAATCAAGGTCATTGACCCTCGAAGAGGATAAGTTTTTGTCACTGTAGGATTACGTGATGGAGATAAAACAAAAGTGATACGAAAGATTAATTGCGACTAGCGATTTTGTGCTTTTGATTAGAATCTATCAGGATTATATTGAAGAACGTATCAACTCGTGTAATTAAGATAGTTGATCTTGAAGAGGTTATTAAATATGATATTTCTTTGTTTCAACATTAATACTATTAATCACGTGGAAGTAATCACGTAAGTTCTATAATCTCAACTTTATGAAAATAGTGATGTTTGCATAAACAGTTAATTTTATCGTGAAGTAAAACACCCCTCTTTACATGTTGCCAATCAATTTAAATAAACATTATGTCTTCACGTCAGTATATCATTTCAGAAATTTTATACGAAAGTTACGCTGATATTGTACTTGTGTTCAGTGCACACGTCAGTGTTATTATTATTAGGATCTCTTCCGATACGTTCTGTTGCGGTATATATCGCTTTACTTTTTATTAATATCCAAGTTCGTACTTTCCGAGTTTTCAATCGCGAATAGGCCCGCGAATAGTACCTTTAATCATTCTCGCATGGAAATATTACAATTCTTCATTGCGATCCCACTGGATATCAAGACTATCAAGAGCAGCTCCGCAATTAGGCCACACCTAGCCTACTTTCCGCGCGGAGGTCGTTCACCCTCAGTCGAGAGGGTGTATTCTCGCCATCTGGCGTGCTCGCTTGCCTTCCGCCGGTCGACTCTGCACCTGCGCGCCGCGCAAAACGCCCCACGTGGCCGCACGCCACGTGGTGGACGGCGAAAGAGAAGCGGCACTCCGTCAGGCACTCCGATGTAATCGACGAGGGTGGTGGTCGCACCACGCCGGAAAAAGGCAGTCTTCGTCGAGGGGATGAGTATCGACCAAGGGCAAGGGCGAGGGCATGCGTATACGACGCACAGGATTCCGGCAAGATAAATCGAAGCCCATCAGAACCCCGTCGCCCCCCTCGACCATCCGCTTCTTGTCCTCGCCCCTTCTTTAGGCGCAAACCCGCCTTCTTTTGTTATTCGTGAACAAATAACTATTCATGTTGTATATTTTGAGGTTGTTGAACGAACGTGAGGTGATTTTTTTATGTTTAACATGTTGCTATTGTATAAAAAATAATGCAATTTAAGAAACGCTAATAGAATTCTTATTAATTGATATACAAAATCAGAATGCGCTTAAGATATTATTTTTTAAATTCCTATCTTGTGTGTTCTTTTTCTTTCGAATAAATCCGAGTTTAACTACATCTTGATATTAAAATTATTTTAATTTATGCCTTGCAGAAGAATTTGAACAAATAAAAGAGCATTTGGAATACAAAAATTTTCATTTACATTTAGCATAAAGTTTTTGTTTTGTTCTATTTGTTAATAAAATTCAACTATTTTTAAAAGAAAAATTACTTTGAAGAGATTTACATGAGCATATTGCTTTTTGTTTTTGAAATCAATATTATTTTTTTATGTACAGGATATATCACTTCCTATGTTTATCTAATCAATCTTTGGCTTTGTGATTTTTCCTCAAATGTTAAGGTAAATTGTCTTTTATCTAGTTTTTATATAAAATTCTAATTAAATTAACATTTTTTATATCTATTTAAAATTAGAGAATTTAAAATTTGAGATGCGGTTTTTTTTCTAAAACTTAATTTAGCAAAATTTTATCTTTTAATTCGTCGGAAATTATAAACATCTTGATACTATTATTAAGAAAAAATCAGTTTCAATGATATTTGACGAGAAAAATACTTGCCGTTTTCATAATATTACATGACTTTCTTCCGAGGAAAGTGAAATGGGAGTGGTTGACATTTCCAGAAAATCGTACATTACGGAGGGCTAGACGCGAACACGGAAATTGATGTCCCCTTTCTACCTCACTTCCGGCGGACAGAGGGGAGGGGGTGGCGTTCGCACGCGCAAGAGGCTTATGCGCACGTTTAAATTGGCTCGGCACCGTTTTGGACAGCCCTGACTATTCGTATCGAGCGGCAATGCCAAGGGCAAGGGCGCCCTTCCCCCACCCTTCCGACGACCCTGTGTCGACACCCCCTTCGCCTCTGCTCGTTCTCTTCCTCTTCCGTTTGATACGCACGCATACACGCGCATGAACGGCGCATACGCGACTTATAAGCTGTTCGTGGTGCGCAGGGATGCGTATTTATAAAAATCACTGTTTTTGTGATATAAATTTTTCACGAATTTTTTAAAAGGGTTTGTCACTTTTTAAAGAAAATAAAAAATTCAATCTCTCAGTACTGTGAAAATTCTCTGGAAGATCTAGGATGTTTCGGAAAAAGTTGAAAATTTAATATGGCAAAGTATGCATTTTTGTTTATATACTTATTAATGTAAATTGTTTGAATAGCGTAACAATGAGAATAATATAAATTCATTTAGTTTCTGCAATGTGATTTTTGGAAATATTTTACGATAAATAATTCCCCGTAATTATTATTTCTTAGATTTATACTTTTTTTCGTTATTTCTCCATAAGTATTTTATTATTTAAATAATTATGACATACATAACGCAGTTCGTTTAGATTATATCTGACTATCCATAAAACAATAATGTTTACATTTTAATATTCATGCCATATAAGAGTCGATCTTTTTGACTGGCGAAAAGCTGCTTTCAAGATCGATTTTCAGAGTCGCTTTCGTGAATTCTCTCGCTTATAGTAAGGCACTGTACCCTTTAATCAGAGCAATCCGCCATTTCGTACTTGCCTGTAACATGCTGAAGCTATGCAATCAACACAAATTTTCACGTTAAGATACATTGATGCATGTATAGTTTAATTGTTTCCAATGCACTGACGTAATATAGTTAAATCTATTTTAGTGTGTATTAATTGATTATATGTATACGTTTTTTTTTTAATTTTTACTTATACATTTTACATCTTTCTCCTTAACTTTTTATAACTTTTATTTTATTTAAATTTAATTAATTTCTACGTACATAAGTTGCATAATATTCATAATTTGTTTTACATTTCATGATTTAAAAGAAAATTCGAATGTATCTGAAATTGTCTCATTTCACATAAATATCTTCGGTACGGAATATAATATAACGATTTATCTCGCAAATAGAATAAGCTTCAGCTTCTAAAATTCGTAGAAATTCCCGGAGTGGGGGGTGCAGGAAAATCGGCAAAAAAAAACGTCGAGAAAGAGAAAGAGAAAGAGAAAGAGAGAGAGAGAGAGAGAGCAAGCGTTGGAACGGCGGTGACAGGGACGCGGTAGAGAGAAGGTGAATTTAATCGAGTACGACAACACAAGGAAAGGAGTTTGCCGGAGGGGAACGAGAGAAGAGAAGAGGAGAGGAGAGGAGAGCTCCTCGCTGCGGCGGAGAAAGCTGTGTTCGGCCTCGCGGGGTTAACGTACTCCTGACGTTATACCGCGACTAACGATGATGTTTCTCTACCGTTACGTAAACGCAGCAGCGGCCTCCGTGCCGCGCCGCGTTCTGCATTCTGCCAGGACTGAAAAGCCCGCTTTTGTAACGGGTTTAGCATTGCGCTGGACCGATCGAAGCACCGATCTGTTCGTCTGGCCGGATAGGGAGGGTGTTAGGTTCAGTATGTATTTAAAGGTGTCGTAATTCTATACTTCATTCCATGTTGTACTATCGGTCATTAAATTGTGATATAAATGTACTGTACGTAATATGTATTATAGAAAGCGCGATGGTGTACAAATTTATTCACGCGTCCATAAGTCTGGACTAGCGAAGCATCGAAACTAATGACAAAAAAGACGATACCGCGGAATAAGACATAAAAAAAAATTAGATTTTACAGCGGTCAACGGTCTCTTTGACGGGCGACGAGTAAACGGCGTCTTATGTGATCGCGAGCGCACGCTCTGGTACGCTCCGAGCAACGGCCGGACCGGAAGCGGTACAACACACTGTTGCTTCTTCAAAGCGATCGCTATTCGCGGATAGCGATACCTGGTAGTGGTCGTGAATGGTTATTAATAGAGCCACCGGGTGCGGGTGGTGAGATTTCGGGTAGGAAACTACCGGCCTAAACACGTTATTCTGCATTACGATCCCGGCCTGCTGCTGCTTGAAGTAAGACGAGCAGCAGCAGGCGAGGAGGACGCGCGTAAATTATGGTATGGTTAGACCTAACCCAGGATACCGTCTGATGCTGCGCGCGTTTGCGCTTAGTGATTAATGGTACTGCTGAATCGTGCTAGATTCAGATAGATATCGGTGTCCCTTTGATGTAATAATAATAGCCTTCAGCGTCATGCACTCAGAAAAAAATGTAGCATCAGATAGTACAATTGGGGAATTATCTTCTACAAATAATAGTACAAATAGGGATAGGGATAAATT
>QKQZ01055720.1:0-21931 GCA_003595255.1 Solenopsis fugax | reverse complement strand
ATTTGTAGAAGATAATTCCCCAATTGTACTATCTAATGCTACATTTTTTTCTGAGTGTGTTTTTTGCGAAAATTAGCATACACTTTGGCAAAAAAGTAGATGCTTTTTTTGTCTTCATTATAATTCATGTTCACACAATGTGTCAAATAAATTAAAATATTTTATATTATTTCAATTTATGCTATTCGATAAAAAAAAAGATTGATGCTATTTTCGCCTTCATTACAATTCGCATAGTGTATAAAAAAATAAAAATATTTTGCATTATTCCAATTTGTTCACACTCAGGAAATATTTACATACTCTGCAAATATACATTCGTATAAATCTACGATTTAAAATGATTTATTACCTCCAATAAGAGTGTCTGACCTCATAAAATTGTATATAACAAAGTAATAAATCAGTTTTAATGTATGAGTATTCTGAACCCTTTCTCATCGAGTTAATATACCTGTTATTATATCCAGACTACAAATCTCATTCATTTATATATTTCAGAGAGGTTTAAAAAAATATTGTAGGTGTCACGGTACCAATACCGAAAATTTTTGCGGTTCTTATTTCTTAGCGACGTCTTGCATAAATAATAAAGAAGCAGTCTTTAGAAGACAACTACTCTTTTTTTTCTTGCGTGCACCAGCAAATCAATTTCTTATTAATTACAGACGATCAGAAAGAGAGAGATCCGTTTGTCCTTGAAGCCCACAATGGCATCTTTTTTTTTCTCTTTCTCTCTCTCGATCCGATCGTGACCCGACTTCATTATACATTCGGAGACGTGCGTGCGTGCGCGCATACTTGGCTTTCAGAATTCCCGTACTATCACGGATCTTATTGAAATAGACATATTATATAAAAGTTAATTCGGCAAAATTTTGCATTTTGCCGCCAGATTTCGTATAAGCAAAATATAAACCGGATCGTAATATATTACGGTCGTTAATCGCACGGCATGACTGGGAAAGTACGCGTGTTTTCACCGGGATGCATTTCTCAGGAATTTATGGCCGGGCGACAAAGTTCATTTTTAGCGAAATCTGTATCTTCGTGAGAACAGAGAGTAACTTACGATCGATAGGCGAATCTCTCCGCCTCGATGGCCGAGCGTGCTCTCGCCTGCAAATCATGATCTATCCCGTAGACGTAGTCTGTAACAAGAAATATGCAGATTATATAAACATTTTGTCATAAATATTTACGTCTTTTTATTTAATTTATATTTTAAATATATTTTTTTTATTTAAAAATTTCTTATCAAACGTTAAAATAGCGTTACATACATTTATCTAAAGCATAAAAATTAGAGATGAAAATGAAAGAGATGTAAAAGAACTAGAAACTTTAAGTAAGAAAACTCAGTAAAAACAGTTTATACTCTAGCCTTGAAAAGTTTTTTATTCGGATATACATATATATTTTTCGACATTTAACGCCGTAGTATTGTTCTTAGAATTCAATTTTGTGCATTCATCCAAAAGATTTCTGTATAAAGATACGTGTAAACAATCCAAATGTAATACAATGATTAAATGACTAAATAGATACTTTATAGATCATTATCGATAGGAAGCAGGAAATGAATTCAAAGCTCATGTTATTTGAACAAACACATATTCTTTTTTTCATTTTTAATGAAAAAATGCATTTACTGTTTTAAATACAAATTATCTTTTTATTTCAAGTTACAATTTTGAATGATAAATTTGATTTCTCCAATAGTGACATTTAAAGATATTAGCACTACTCTATCAACATAATAATCACTTTTGTGGAAAAAATAAATTTTTAATATATTATATTTAATATATTATTGTATGTACTTTTTTATATATTTGAAACAAAAGATAAAAATGCATGTCCTTGGCATATATTACATGTTTCAAGTATGTATTGCCTCAGAATTAAAATCTGTGATACCAATTGCCAAACACGTGTTCACGTGATGAGATAAAGATACATGAATGAAAGAGATCACGCATAGACACCCAAATTAAATAATAATCACTGAAATCCCTAACGAGGAATTCCTCCCCGTTCCTGTTCATGATGTAACTTTACAATGTTACGATTCTGATGTCTTATAAGCCGATTTTACGTGTCGACGTGAGAGCAGTCTCACTATTGTTCCTCGTTTCCTTTAAATTGGTAACGCCAACCCGCTTCCTCCCTTACATAATTAGCATTTCAGCAATTCACTTCCAAACGAACGACAAAATCAAAGTATAGCAATGTCGAATTCCTATTCTTTACGTATTTGAAAAACGGAGCCAAAAATTTAACATTTTAATATCTTAAAAGTAAACATTTCTTTTATCAGCGTGTGTACCGATTTTTACAAAATATTTTAGTTGTATATATTTTGATTAATTTTCAGAGAGAGAGAGAGAAAGAGAGAGAGAGAGAGAGCATAATACGCGCGCATAAATATGCATACATCTCGATAATTTTTTTCTTTTTTCATGAAACTACTATTATCATGTCCGATTATAAGCCGATAAAAGAATTATACGCTACTACTTCGTCAATCGCGTAATTATGACCTTTTGTACAAGACCAATTTGACGGATACATCCTGAAAAACGCTAAAGGATTTCTGAGAATTGCAAGGTTAAAGTCAACGCGTGTTTTCTTGTGAATTATTCAACGTTCCTGTTCAGAGGTGATACCACCGGCTATAAAGGTTGACACTGGTCAATTACATTTATGCAAATATAAAAAATACGCTAATCGACGAAGTGGTCATGGTTTTCTTCTTATTTACCTATTAAAGTAGCTAGTAAGTAAAAATAAAGCACATTTTATTTTGTATTTCGCAAAATATTAAAAAAAATACTGCTTTGAAATATTTAATATATTTTAAATTTTAATATTTTAGTATCACTTTACAAATATACTACCAATAAAAAAAGATAAAGAAAGGATTAAAAAAGTAGCTGTACAAAGAAGAGTTAATGTACATCACTTCTAAGCCTTCGTGAAAAATTTTTAAATTTACTCTGTAAAAATTGTTATACACTGAGAAAAAAATTCGTTGAAAAATTAAAGTATTTATACGATCAGCTAAATATTGGGCTGATTCAACAATTATTTAATTGCACAAAAATAGATATAGTTCATTCATGTCAATCGTTCAAGTTTTTTAATCAAGAATTAATTAAACCAACTTGATTGTTAGTTGAAAGTATCGGATTAAATATTTTAGTTTATCAACAAATTATTTTTTTCTCAGCGTACTTTCTCAAATGCCGATTAAAAATACTGATCTTATCATATCCTTTTTGAAAAGTAGATGTTTGATAGATTTTATTAATCGTCTGATTGGATATATCCGCCCAGTAAATTGCACATTTTTCTGCGTGCATACATTGACTATAATTATCATTATCTCTCTCCGTACGTAAGCATAAATCATTCTCGGTGTTACAGTACGTCCGGCTTAATTCTCTTGACAAATGCACGTTAAAGAAAATGATACTTTCAGCTAAGCTCTTCTTTTAGGAATGTAAAACAATTTGCGAGGATGCTGCGGATTGAAAGCGTTGCAGCGACACAAGTTTCATGACGAAATCAGGCCGCGGGGTGTTAGCGTCACCTCGCTAAGAGTGGCGTACGAGATGAATGAATAATATATTAACGCAAGACATAATACTTTTTTTTGCGGTAAAATGCGCTTACCGGAAATATCGAACTGGCTGACCGTCGACAATAGTGCCGGCACCACGATAACCAATATACACAGCAGTACCAGGCTGCCTCTGAAACCAAAATAGAGATCCCATCATTTCTTCGTTCCAGATACTTGTAAGGGTGATTGTTATGTAATACAATTAAGTGCAAATATTTTTCCGTGGGACCAATTTTCAAAGAGTTACATCGAAGGCAGTTGTTGAAGCTAAAATATCATTTAAATCATCGCTTAGAATACAATAAACTCATCATTAAAATAAGCGTTAAAAATAAATTTTAAAATAAAATTTTAATAATTATAATAACGTGAATGCATTTTATACCTTTCATATGAAAAAGATATTATTAAGTACTTATACCATAAAGAAACAATTTTATTAAATTACATTTTTTTATTTAAATACTAATAACATAAACAGTAATATTGCAAAAAGATGTGAAAAAGTTATAGATCGTAGATTTAAATAATAATAAAATTATGCGCGATCTCAACGTATTTTATTTATAATAATAATATAAGATTAAATATCATTTCAAAATTTTATTCTTTTGGAGAAATTATATTTAATATTTTAGTAAGATCGATTGTACATTTTTAATTATTAATAATAATAATAATAATTTCTTATATAATGAGAATATCTCTTTGCTCATCACAGAAAGTTTTGGTATAAATAATATGAAACTAGTGAGCAGAAAGAGTATCAGAATTGTCCATCGTGAAAATATATGGCGTACAACGACATTGCAAATGCTTTCAGGTAGTCGTATGTACTTTCTCTGTGAGAGGAAAAGAAAGAAAAAAAAAGATCAAGAACAAGCCGATTGAATTCGTCGCGTTCTCGACAAGAGAATCCGCTTACTCGCTTTGAGCTTGCTTTATTTATTCCGGTTTATTCGATTTTTTATATATTAAGAATAAATGTCAGTCTTTATTTTCATATAATTACGTATTGTTCTAATCGATTATATTTACATACACACGAATCGAAATAAAACATTACATACAATTAAAATAATGTTTCTAAATAATGGCATTATAAAATATACAATGTTAAAAAAAAATATATTTTACACACTATGCCGTTTTAATAAAAAGTTTATAAAAATAAAATTATATCAATGAATAATACTATATTCTCAAATTTGGAATCAATGTGTGTTTTTAGTAAAAGTTTGTAATTTACTGGATAATGAGACATCTTAAAATGCGAATATGAAATTTAGCGTGATTTAATAGAGTCCAGGAATGTCATTTGCGAGAAAGTGTCCAATCTTTTACGCCATATGGTTCACCGGTGGTATCTCTGATAAATGATCACCGAGGAAAAGTTCATTTACATGAAAGAACGTCACGTTGGCCGTAAGGTACTTTTCTAAAGAGTTTTATACGTCACCTACGCGTAAAGTAACGATAGACACGCGTGCGTATGCACTTCAAATCGTTATATCTCGAGGAAAGATTATTATGCGGACACTGAACCTGTATGACTGAGAATCGCTGGTTTTCAACAATAACGAACTTAGATAAACAAACATACGATTGTCTTGTTGCCCAATGGGCATCTGCAGATTAATCGCGATCAGATGACAGGCTGTATGTACCAGAGAGAATTTCCTTGCGAGTGCTGGGATAAGTTGTGGTAAATATCTCTCTCGCACGCGCGCTTCCTTCTTTCTGTATCCGCGGGCTTGTACAGCCGGCTTGAGATGAAGAGAGAGTAGCCGCTTCACGTGTCTCACGTTTTTCTTTTTTCTTCTTTTCGCAGAGTGTGTGCATGTACGTATGCATGATTTATAGGTGTATAGTTTTGCAAATATATATTCAGGTAACGTTATTAAATGAATAATATACTGAAAACATTATTGAAGATAAGCATATACGTGTGTAATCTTGAAAATACGTTTAATAAGATATTGCAAATTTTTGCTATATTAGTGTCTTCGTAATAGGAACGTAATTCCTATTTATGGAAAGATAATAAGAAAACGTAATCGTATAATTGTATTTTAAGCATTATTTAAATCAGGAATAAGCACGACTGAAGCCTGGAACCGAAAGAGCCGATTCTTTCAATTTTCAAAGAAAACGGTTTGCATACGGAAATCGATTCCGCATGATGTCATCGTGAGATATGGACTGTGCTTTGTGAAAAGAACGTACAATGAGAGAGAAAAAACACACAATAGACTTCACTGAAATACGAAGGATGCACTTTATATATTTATTTTATATGCATATGTACATATTAATAATTTATTAGATAATAAGAGTAAAAAATAATATGATTAAGAGATTGACACGGATGCATTAAGAGTCATTATTTTCATTTTAAAATCGATTCTGGAATCAACGTTCGCAATTTTTTTGCAATCTATTGTATTTCCAATTTAAATTGCCGAAGAAAATTAACGCATCTATTTTTTTTATTATTTTATTTTTTTATTATTTTCATTTAAACTCTTTTTCCGCATGGAGAAACAAAATAAACAAGAATAATGAACGAGCTTGATTATGAAAAAATAATAGTTGGAGCGTAGCATGTCGCATTTTTATTAAAAAATTATAACAAATTATTATATATTATAATAAATTTATCCGAATTGAAAAATGACGAAGAATTCAAGTTAGTTTTTAATTGTTCGATTTTGCAGAATAGTTTATTGTAAGAAACTATTTTTACTTTTACGCAAAATTATCAGATTATAGCAATAATAGACCACCTTGCCCAAAATGGTACTATAAAATGTATAACATTGTCGCTCTACGAGATAAAACACGCAGACGACAAATTCGACAGCTTTCCGTTGCGTGTAGTGTAAGAGGTCGCAGTCATAAGGCGCGCGCACATACACACATACACATACAAATGATAATTCAGTGTCAGTGGGTCAACGGAACTGGAGAAATCTTTCTCAGGGATCCGATACGTACGTGGGTCCTCGGGATCTCGTGCCTCGGGCGGCGATGGCCATACCTCCGAAAAGTATCGCTCCGCGGGACACATAATGTGCCGGTAGCTCGAGTGCCATCGAGAGAAGTCGAATCCCAATTAGACGCGCTTGTAAGAATCATCCGATTTCTACTATGTAAATCTCTTTCTCTCTCTCTTTCTCTCTCTCTCTCTCTAAGTATTTCGTTCAAATTGTTGTGCGTGTTTTGGGGATGTTCGGTTCGGGCCCGTCGAGGAAGGTTGAGACTTTACTCGTCCGCATTGAAGTTGTTAATAAAGTTTTATTTCTTTGATCTGGTTTACAATTCTCGTTGATTATTTCACTCCCATTACAACTAGAATTTGTCGTCTAGCGCGTTTACAACAATAGCGTTTACGATGTTCGAGTGCCACGCGATACTTCAGCCTGTCTGGTAACTGAGTCTGTCTCGTCTTCTGTCGGTTCTCTTTTTATCTGAGTCCTGGTAGTCTCATTGTCAGCCTTGCCGAATCGGCAGATCTCTTGTTCTCCTAAGCAGGTCGCCTGATCGGCGTTCCCGATATCGGTCACCGTGTCGTTGTGTCGGTGTTACCGATATTGATCGCGTAATATGGTCTACTTTTATTGTTTCAATTAATTGTTATATTAAGTCAGCGATGGTTTTCGCCACTCGCGACAAAATAAAACATAATATGAGAGATATAAATTTAATTACAGACGATATTATAATTATGTAATCGTGTTGCGCTTAGATAACTTAGTTATCTAGATAAAAATAAGATCAATTACGTGTAAATGTATCTTAGATAAGATCAAGGTGATTTAATTTCAATATTTATGAAGATAAAAAGTTATATATAGTTTTATCAAGATAAATTTTTAGATAATATCGTTAGTGAACAAAACAATAGAATATGAAAACAATATATTCATATTTTTATTGCTAAATCTTGATTTCTTAAGAACAAAAGTTGTACAAATCATTTAATCTGGAAAAAAAATTCCTCTGAAATTAATACGTAAATAAAAATCAAAGTTAAAAATAGAATATATAACTCATATTATGTAATAACTGATTCCTTGTAAAAATTTTCAAATTATAGTTTTGGAGCAATTTTTATATTGTCCTAAAACTATAATTTCCATAAATATCTGTAAATATAACTTGCAAAATATCTAATAATTTACTTGATCTCCATTCTGAATTCACTTGACAAATGAGAATCGAGTAAAAGGCTTTCCTAATCAATCTTACAAACTTTATGTATATATACATATGTGTGTATAAATGAATACGTAATCATATTATTAATATTAAATATATATAATTTATATTTAATACTATTTATAATACATATTATAAATAATTTTATAAATTATATATCGGTTATTTAAATTAATTTTAATCACGATACGCGTAACTTGTTTAATTTAAAACTTCTCTATCGGATGGAAAATGAAATGGATCACCGTGAATGAATGTAACAACGGTAATTCTTCGAGATGGCAAGTGCCAGAGTAACAACGATGCTCTCGAGGAAATACGCGCAGGTGAAAGTGCTAGTGGGACATTCGCTAAGAGATTATCTCGACGGCGCGTTCGCCCTATGCGAAAAACAACTTGCCCATGATACAAAGTACGACTGCTTCTATAATGCCCGAAGGTCGTGTCTTGTAAAATCATAATGACGTCACGACTACGTCATTCTGTTTCCGAATTCTACCAGTTGCACGTCGAAAGTTACGTTCTTTCGATCCGGAACCAAGATATGAAAATCCAAGCTAGATCTTCTGATAATTTTACCGGGTCAAGGATAGCACTAATTATATTTCTTAACTCATTTACATAAATTAATATACGCGATACTAATTAAGAGATAAATATGGTAAATCTCTAAATCTGAATCTCTAAATCCCTAACACTTTCCCTTTTTTTTGCTCTTCTATTATATCATATTTTTAATGTGACTACGTAATGATCACGAAAACATAACAATGCTTAGAACAAAAAAGCAAGTGCCAAACAGAAAATTCTATGCATCTTCTAATTTCGCTCGCCAATAGTGCAAATGAGAACTTTTTTTGATCTCGTTTGGTGAGTTAAGAATAGGAAGATTCGCTGAATAGTTTACATTCACCATTTTTATCATTATTACTAATAAAATTATTCTATTAAAATGTAGCCGTGTCTTAGCATTATGGTGAATATAATTTGCATATTAGTGTAATTTAAAAAAGCCTAAAATAATTTCTTGCCAAGAATTTTAAAATCCCGAAATTCCAATGTGAATGACATTTCGCGGATTCCAAATTTTATATTGCACAAATTAAAGATTGATATAGAATTAATTTTGCCGACTTTCATCAGAGAAAAAAAAAACAATAGTAAAGGTCAGCGCGTTTCGACACTTTGATAGAAATTTCATCGCGCTGACATTGAGGACTTCGGTTTGAATACGTGATCGTTTTGCAAATCAAGACACAGGTTCGTCGGCGAATATTTCTAAACGAATTCTTTCGTCTTACAACATCGTAGACTGCCATAACCAGTACGAGTAACATCGTCATCCTGCCTTCATCTTCGAGTTTCTCCATTTTATTACGTTCATTTAGTCGTCGCAATAAACACTTATGAAGAACAAATTATGCGGATTAATCACGGTGAATTTATTCCAGGATATTTTGTTAAATGGTTAAGCTGAGAGATAATGAACAATACGGAATAAAGCCTAATGATAAAGGAAGAAAAGTTTATAGAACAAATCATTTTCATTTATTAGTTCTACAGTGATTGCATGGATATCGATTATTGCAATACTATAGAATAATATATCTATTAATAATATATAAAATTAAATAATTAAATTAAATTTGTGATATTTAATACGGAATAATTATATTTTTACTAGTGAGCTTACGATAGAATACTGTATAAGCCATACAAGTACTAAAGGATTAATATAATTTATTAAAACCGTAACTTTCGATTAATAACTGCATGCAAAAGAGAGAGAAAATATCGATTATTACATTATATAATAATATAAAAAATTACGCTTTTGTGGTGTCTGTTTAATACTTTGTACACACGATTCAGTAACTTTGTCGTGCGAATTTCTTTTCTTGGAAAAACTAAAAGCACTGATCAGTTATAACATTTATATACAATTTTAAAAAATTAAAAAACTATATAAATACTTTCGAGAGATGTTAAAGTATGTGTAAGTGCCATTGAAGAATTTTTTTAGACTTGTAAAATTAATGAAAATTAATTCAGAAGTGTCGTGATCCAATGTGCATAGAGAAGATGCCGCTGTGTGTGTACAGAGTGTTAACAGAATAATTATATTTCTATTGTTGAACTTATAATGGATCGCTACATTATGAGCTGTGCGAATTAAAGGATTAATAATCGCTCAAGTCGTAGCTTTCGATTAATAATGAAGTGCATGCAAAAGAGGGAGAAGTACAGCAACCGAGTACAATACGACAAGAGACGGACGACTTCGTAACAGAAAGCCGCTCTCCTTGATTTCATCGTCATCTCATCGTGACACTCGCGATTACATCTACCGCATTCACCGCGATAATCGCTCGGACGTGCCCGCGCAACAATGATCTAATGACTTGTGTCGCCGTGCCACAAAAGTTCGCGGCAGCCTTCTTCACCGCGATTCATCGCGTTCCTTTGTTACAAGCGCCTGATCAGCCCATAAATCCTGCTCGCTTGGCAATTGGAAAATCTCGCATCTTATTGCACCGAACGACTAATTGTAAGCAACAGAAGTCCAAGTATTAACCCAGTATGTTAAAAGTGCAAAATAAATTGCTAAACTTCTACGCGATGAAAAGGATGCATTTGTATAGATAGTATGGAATAATTTATAATAGCATTAATTTGTGCAACTTTATTTGAAAAATTTATTTATGAAATTTTATTGAAAAAATCAATTTTTAAAACAAATATATATTATAATAAAGGTAGTTATAAATAATAAATTTGAATAATTCACAGATTAATAATTATTTTGAATATAATACTCTAAAATCTCTAAATAATTATAAAATAAATCTATACTTTGTGTATACATACATTGAGAAAAAAAGTTGTTAAATTGACTAAATTTTTCAACTTTATTAAATTTTTTCAGTTTAACTCAAATACATAAAATACTTGAACAAGTTGAAGAATTTAGTCAGGTTAATAACTTCTTTTCTCAGTGTACACGCGTGCCATATTCACGTCATGTGAATTATTAACATTATTGGTCTAAAAAAATTAAGAAAAGAACTTATAATCAACTTAACATGCTCTCGACACTTTTTTTTATGGAAAAATAATTACTCATGCAATTATATCTTTAAGCAATAATTAGAAATTCATGTTCCTTCATTGTAATTGTTAGCTTCTTATCTAATGAACATTTCTAATTATGCTTGCATCTACATTTAAACGAGTTTAGCACCGTAATTTTCTCGAGCTTAGTACATTTTCTCGGGTATTCGCGAGTGGCAGTTAAGTTGATTATTAAATATCAAACGTTTGCTGAAATCTTTAACGTTTGCATACTTCTGCAATATATACGCATTTGTGCCATTTACACGAAAACCAAGGATTTAATCCTTGGAATTCCAGAGAAAGTAATATTTTTAAAAATACACTTTCTTTATTAATAAATTTATAGTTTTAAATATGTAGTTGTATATTTTATTTTATTTTTACATAAACTCTGTGCATATGCATTCTTTCACTCTTCCATTATTTCAATATTGTTATTTTAATATTTTATATTCGATATCAATGTAGTGGAATCTAATAGAAACTGTTATGATTACGGTATAAAATGTTTCCAAGCACAATGGATTGGATTGAAGAATAGCTTGTTAAGCCGACTTATACTTAATGGGTGCGTGCGTGTGAGTGCACGTTTGTGTGTGCTAGTGCGCTCTGCAAGAAGAGTGACCTATGATTTGCAACGGCGTTCGCCAGATAAACGGCTTTTAACCCAAATCGTGATAGGTTAGTGCAAAGGTATCATCGGAAAGGTATCACTGACCTTGCACCTGCGGTGGTATCTATACAGATGATGCTAATAACATATCGGATATACTTATTCTCCCAGTTCTGTTTGCCTGGAGTTAACGAGGCATATAAAAAAAAAGTAACATGAATAATATAAAGTTTAAGAACTCTAGAATATTGGCCATGGAAACGAAATTCCTTTTACTATTTTATATTCTTGGAACTTACCGCACAATATGTAAAATGATATCATAAAAATGAACCAATTTAAAGAATCAAAGACAGATTTAGAAATAAACGTAAAGAATGTTGAGGCTCTTTATATACTTTATACAAATTGGGAGTTTCTAAGTTGTAAAAAAGTTATTAGTATTAAAAAATATTCATAAAAAATTGTGAGTTGCTGGAATTTTGTGGCAACACATTCCAAAATTATTTTTGTCTATAACATTTTTGCTACTATATCTGTTTAATTAAGATTTTCAACATTTTATCGGCTAAATGAATTTCGTACAAAGAAAATTTCTATTCACGTTTTATTAAGCGTCTTTTAATTTGCTACAACAGAGAGAGAGAGAGAGAGAGAGAGAGAGAGAGAGAGAGAGAGAGATAGTGTTTTGTACTTTTTTTGCCTCTCTTCAGCATATATTCATATAAATAAGAACTCAAAAAAAAAAAGGAAACTGATGTGCATGCGGCCCCTCGAAGGACAGAACTATCGCTGGGAAGGCAATTGAACATGAGCATATGCGATTGCTCATGGTTTTCTATCTCATGAGCGGCATACAATACCTCCGGCAATTAATAAGAGTCTACGTCCGCGCGTTACGGCTGCATGCGAACGTCCGCGTACGAGCACGAGATACAGGAGCAAGGGAGAAACTTTCGAAATTCGCGTATCGCGCGGACTTTCATCCCGAGGACGCGGATTCACGAACGATCGGCAATCACCGATCGCGATCCGATCGGATTCCCTGCGCGGAATGCACGAGGACCGGCAATAAAATCGCCGGTTCGTAACAATATTCGGAGTGCAGAGAGCGCGCACTTTACTTTCTATAAAATAAAGACACTGTTATTGAAAAGTGAATCTCGTGCTCTCTCGCCACCGCCGGCTCTTCCTCGTGTTTAGAAAGTAGCTACTCGCGAGCGCGCGTCTCACCAGTTGATCGAGAACTTCGTAGGTGTCTATGATTGCGTAAACGCAGCTTGCAGCTCGACCGAGGCCTGTGAGACGAGAAGGTGATTATTACGATTGCATCTTTTACACGTCGAATAACCGGCGCAAGAAAAGCTGCGGGCGCCATTGAACGTTACCGCTCTTTCTTGCGAATTTTTCGCAAGAATATTGACTAAATGGATGACTGTATTGGAAATCTGAATCGCGGACAATACGAACGAATAAAAATTTCAGACGAAGATCAAATAGTATGTGAATAAAAAATTCACGTTGGCATTAAAGATGATGTAAGGATGGCATTAAGGATGATGTTCAATTCTTAAAAAGATAATCATCACTCGTAAAAAAAAAACAATTGCCTGTCTCTTAAATAACGTTGTCTTCCACTAGATTTAATGGATGTAAGAAAAATAATAAAAAAAAGGACGTTGTTTTATATAAACGCATTCCTGAATATTAGCGCGACAGCGTATCAATCACATCCGGCGGCCGAGGTGAGAAAACGGATGTTTTAAACAGCCGCGCAGTATGTGGACAATGTCCCTCGCTTTCTGCATAACTTTTCTTATTACGCGAGATTTGTCCTATATCAAGACATAGACAAGATTATAATGCGCCGGAGAGAACTCATTGCCGGTAGCCTCAAAAGAGAGAGAAAGTGCATGATTCGCACGACGCTGTTTGCATAAAAACGATGATTGTTTGTATAAAAACGTACGATCACTTTACATCTATATAATCTCTTAATGATCTCAAAGTATTGCAATGATCATGCTGGAAATTGTATAATTACAAAACAAATTTATAAATACAGAATAAGAATATAGATAGAATTTAAAAATAATTTCATATAAATTAAAAAAATACAATTTATAACTTTTGTTCTATTTGTAAATACAAAAAAATTTATACTATGATTGTAAAATTCGGCATCTATTTTTTTTTATTTCAACAATCAAGCAATTATTTTTTGTGCGATAACATTAAATGTTTATAATATATTATACATTTGAATATTATTGATACATATTTGACAGATATTTTTTTAAATATGTATAATTAATATATTTAATATATATAATTTTAAGTAAAAGTTGCCATCAAGAAGGATTAAACAGTATAATTCATAATTTCCACGATGCTTTCTCCTTCCTCTTCTAAGCAAAATATGTACAACTCACTGTTCGCTTGGTAAATATAACGATACTTTTGCTACTAGCAGGAGAAAATATTAGCGCGCATGTTGATATATACATGTTTGGCATATCTCTTCTGAATTTTAAGTTGATAAAGGAAAGGAGAACATGATTTATTTTAGCGATGCAGCAAAAGAGATTCACCGCCTGGTAGACCGCAAGAAATAGAACTTTGTAGCAAATAATGTTTAACGCTATTTATGCAATAAAATGTCATTACTAGTTACCACACAGGATTTCGTATGGAAATAACAGTTATGTTTACAGCCAAAGTCACAAGAAGAGTAACAATAATAGCGACCACAAACGCAATTGTTAACTTTCTATTTGTAATACATACGCAATCATCTATGATTAAATAGAATGTAATCAAGCAAAAATTCATTTAAAAGATCCAAATAATTAATTACGTAATATCATAAAATCATCATTTTCTTTTAAGAAGAGTTTTGCAAGATTTTATTCTGTTTTATGAGACGAGCATCTTTTAGCTCGTCTTATCGTCATTAATCCGTATTATTACATGTATACTATTATTATTTTAAAAGAGGAAGTCACCAAATTGTTCTCTAAAATGGAGCATAATTGTGAAATACTACTATAAATAATCTGTCATATAAAATATTCTAAATAACAGGTGCTTAAGGCAGTTAAGAGAAAGTTTAGACGAAAAATGCAGAATAATCGATATCGATCGTGAGACATTCAGTCTCTTTCAATTATTTATCGGAAAAACGCGTCGTAGCACTCTTTTCCTTTCTTTTTCCAAGCATTTTGTGCCTCTTCGATGACGAAGAGAGTAATATCGCATGTTTGCTAGCGAAGCGTAAAAGCGTCGATTCTATAATTACACGGCTGAAAGATTTACTACCAGGCCATAACTTACTCGGTTTAATTATGCTCGACTTTACGGTTCGCCACATCACGACAGTTAATACAAATCAACGTTAAGTAATATTAATCAATTTGTTGTAATAGGCGTGTGTATTTAAAAAAAAAAGTTCAAGATATTTTCTTCTTTCTTTAAATATTAATAAATTCAATGCGAATCGTGTCATATATCTAGAAGCAGATTCAGATCAGATTAATAACAACAGCCTTGCTTTACAGAGCATAAAGATACACAAGAAGATAAATTCCTATCTCCAGGTTATATGAAGTAGCTCTATGAAATTCTTGTTGATTAATTCCTACGGCGTTGAATAATCGAAATTTTCTCACTTGATGTAAAATTGTTAGCACTGCTAACCCCATTTTACGGTACTTAACGGTAGAGTGTTGCATGATACTACAAAAAAAAAAATATTAACGATAGTTTTTACTTGACTGCATCGAATCCCAATGATTTTCTTTTGTAGTACAGTATGTATTTATGAGTACTGATAAAAAAAACATATATTGCACAAGAGAAACATGTTACTATAATTGTATCCGACGTACACGGACGAATACGTACCGCTATTAGTCTAATGTAAGCTAATTCTCTCTTATATTGCAACCACCGTGTAATTTTCAGAAATGTGTAAGTTAATCTTTGATTTATATCCAAGTACGTATTATCGGAACTATCATGACGCATCGTATACTTGGGAGCAACAGGACTCGCGATTAGCCTGAAAAATCTTCTGTATATCATCGTATTATTTATCTAACGCAATGTATTTAATTCTGGAATCCAAGGATTTCTAAATATTATCTCAGAAATTCTTTATTTATAATGTTTTTATCGAAAGCCATTTGAATTTAAAGTTTTAGAACTTTCATGTCTTTGATGGATCTTTGGTAATTCTAAGATTTCTCTCAGGATCGCAGAATGTGCAAAACTAATATTTCCTTGGAAAATAAAATAAATTATGCATATTTCAAAACGTTCAATTAATTAGATACCTGAATCTTTAAAACGCAATTTTTTTCAACTCCGTTCACATTCCGCTTAAATGCCATTCACTTCTTTAATTCTTATCAATTTTGAATCCTTGATATCTCAGATTCTTAAAATCGTAGAAATCTCGAGAGATCGTTTTAGTTAGAAACACATCTCTGTGCGCGAGGTAATGTGTGACGCATGAACGCGTCTGATTAATTAGAGACCTGCACTACTTGGATCTTCGGATCTACGTTCGAACGTAGTGTTCTAATCTTCATTGAATTACTTTATCGTCATAACTAGTGGGACATTCAAAATACGAAATTTTGATATTTTTAAAATTTTATGTATTGTGAAAAATGGATAACAGCAATATACCGAGAAAACGAAATCTCAATCGAAGCTGTAGAAATGAATGCAGAATAAATAGAACAAGCATTCCAGTGTAAGTTACATAATAGAAATGTTAATCTCTTCGGAATAATTCGCGATGAGCAATCGAGCGTTGTTTCATCAATAAGGCGGAAAACACAATTACGTTTATGACTTCACTGTTTTATCATAGATTAATCGGGCGAGTGATGATCGTACATACGTTGAACGTAAGTGAACGTAAGCGGAAGTAATTCGACAAAATTTTTCAATGTGAGTAAGAGGCTTTCTGGCTACAGTCATAATAAAATGTTGAACGGAGGAATCGATGAGCATTTATCAGAAGTTATGAAATAAAATTATCACTTTGTTATTTAAGCGTCCTCCATGCGGGCGGCTATCTCTCGCTTGCTTCTTGACACACTGGTTCTTTTACGCGTAACGCGTAAACTGTAGAAATTTATTTTAATTTATTTCATTTACGTCACTACGCTACGATTTTTTCCCCCCTCAATTGCAGAGTTGCAAATGTTTTGAGGTCTACCGATACGTCACATCGCGAGGCATGTTCAACTGATTATGAGTAAGAATGAGAGGCGAGAGAATTATTATTTGCCGAAGTTTAACAGACTCCCTAATTCAACAAGTGCACATGATAAAGTACCGTTTAACTATTAGAAAGTTACTTTTACACGGCTTTGCGGAACACTCGGCTAACTTCGTGACAAGCGTTAACTCATACTAATCATCTTTCACGTAAGGCCTCTATCGAAGATGAACCCTTGACTCCGCGCTCTTCCGGTGAAAGAACAATCTCCCTCATTTTTCTCAGATGGAGAAGAAATCTCGCGGCGTTTATTCAATCGTGACAACTTGTAAATTTATCATACTTAAGTACACAGTTGGTACGAATGTGAGAAATCAGTGGTCGGGACGGCATTTTCGTTGATAGTTGAAAGATTGATGATTTGAGCCCTTACCTGAGCCAGCCGACTGTCACCATTTCTGTCACCCTTTCGACTCGCTCGTCTGTGTCTTCGCTGTTACAATCGCGTGCCTTAGACCCGCGCACGCCGCGGTCCCGCACGTTTTTCGCTGTCGCTTTCGGCGCGGCGCGACACGAAGAAGAGGATATAATTCGATGAAAATTCTCCCGATCGCTCACACAAGTTATTACTTTTTCTCTCTTCTCTCCCTTCTTTTTTGTTTCTCGCTTTCTCTCTTACTCTCTCAGATGTTACACTGATCGCGCGGATAAAATCGAGAAGAAACACGTATCTTCAACGACTCTCCGGCGAATACTGAGAGTCCCGTCACGGGCGCCGTGATAGCCTCCTCTTTGCACAACCATGCGGCGAGTGAAAGCGAGAGGTGCCGCCGCGTTGGCCACCACTATGAGCGAGAGCGAGAATATGAGAGCGAGCGAGCGGTCTCTTGGCGAGAGGAACAGAGAGGGAGAGAGAGAGAGAAAGAGAAAGAGAGGAATTCGCGCGCTGAGCTCGGCGCTCGGCTCAAAATCGAGCGCGACTGAAGATACGCCGGTGCGACCGAGCGACGAAGAAGAAATGAGCGCGACGCGTCAAAGTCATCAAATGTGAAGGCGAGACAGGGCGAGCAAAGTCGATGCGTGCTTGACAAGAAAGGCGAGAAGGAAGTTTCGGCGTCCAGGGACGAGGGAGGGTGGCTACTTATGCGCGAGCTGTACGGCAGCGGTGCCGAAGATAATAGACATCTTCGGTGCTCATTACGCTTGATTTATGCTCATAATAAACGCGATATAACGAGGGCTCCTTCTTACAGGAGTCTTCCTGTAATCAACCCTTAAGTACCCGTTGAATTTGTGTAACGCGGCTAACGTAACCGATTCGACCGCGATAAGTGTAGAAGTTACAATTTATGAATGCGGATGAGCAGGTGAAGACAATGCAAAGTTAGGCTGGGTAACGTAAATTCTACTTTTCATGTTGCCTCGTAATAAAATCAAGAATGTATAAACTGAGTACCTAACACCTGTACTTCACAAATCAGCCCCAGATATCGAGGATCTCGTCCTGAATCTTAAATCTCAGAACACTCACGCGAATCAGGTTACTTTGTAACTTGATTCTTCTTTCAGTTCTGAAGTTTTTAACTGTTACCTTTTATAAGGCAATTTTTCAAAATTACAAATGCAATACCTCGTTCTCTGCTTGCACAACAAGAAGTACTATGTACTTAAACAAAACATTTATTAAATATTCTCTGAAAATTTATTTTAAAAATAAACGTAGTAAAGATTTTACGGAAATTTTTTATAAAGATATAAGATTTATATTGCAATTTTTCTAAAATTCTAAAAAATGTTTAATTGTAATATTTTATAAGATTATTCACACACAATTCCAGGAAAAAATTTTTCATATATAATTATATATTATATATATATATATATATGGACATATTTAGTATATAATTGTATATAATTATATATGAAAATTTTTTCCCAGAATGTCGAAAATATTTAAACCTTCCTCTTTCTACACGACTGACAAGAGCCACTTCTTTTCACATGTATCGCAAAATGAGGTGTTTCTGATATAATTATGTAATTCTTCTTTCATTTTTTAAAAAATATTTTAAAATTTATTATTGGACTGAAAATTTGTGAAGAATAGTAATAATATAATCTTTCACAACGTGTATGTGCTTGGTATTTAAAACCGTGCCGTTCTAAGTTATTCGACCATTGTTCCGAAATCTTTACAATGAAAATTCATATAAGACAAGACGAGATCTGAGAAGATGACGCGACGATATGACGGTGTAACGCGTCGTGTCGATTGGCACGCTGCAATTCGAGGAACGGCAAGGGACGAATCGCTATTGAAGATCACAAAAATTCTTAGAAACGGCAGCGAATGGAGAAATAATGAACATGAGAAAGGCAACGCCGTAACAGACAAATAAATGCCGTCCAAGGAAACCGATCGATGCCTAGTGCGCGCGCGATATCGGGAACATCGAACGGATATTCTGCCCCCGTAATGCTTTTCTGTTTTTACGAGTGTTGCAAAATTAGGAATGGTGACACTTCACCTTGTATATCTTGTACTTGTATAAATGACTGCATTAATAATACGTGGAAATACTAATCAGCGGAGAATTTTAATGTACTGTAATTGTGGAAATTTTAACAGAAGTTAAAACAGAAGTTAAATTTTAATGTTTTGATTATTATTTATGTAAGAGTTCATTCTTTACACACATATATTTATCTATCAAGTTATTAAAATATTCGAAGGATTAATAAATTATAATTAATTAATCACGTGCCATATGATATAGTTTTTTTAATAGCACGTCGTCTCTTTATAAAATAGTGCTTTCTTCAATTTCTGTTTATTATTTATATATCACTTATTAATTTGAAGTTTCTCCTTTCTCTCCCTCTGCTCTCTACCTTCTCCTTGCCTTCCTCTTTTTCAATGTTTTTAGATGAGCAGAAGTTAATCTGTTCAATTAAAAATGATCAAACCACGCTCGAACGAGGACGCGGTAACTGAGATATGCGAACGTGTCTTCAATCAAGTATACAGGTGTTACGGAGGAGCGGTGTCACGTCGTGACCTTGACCTTTGAGAAAAAGAAGTCAGTCGAAAAGTACTCGTATAATCTTCGGTTGCCAGGAGAAATTTCTCTGTAGAAATCGAGTGTCCGATTAGTTAAAAGGTGGGAATTGAGACTAGACAATAAATAGTAGGTAGCTAGAGAGGCGGAAATTTGGAGTCAAGACTTGAGAGTCGAGAGTTCGAAAGTTGAAGATTGAAAAATAAGGAGCTAAAGGTTAAGAGTTAGGGAATTGACGGTGCTGATGCGGTTGATGATTGTCGATTATACGATGAGAATTACGTATGACTCACTCGCAGCAATATCCATTCACTCGGTTATTGATGTATTTAGATGGTTTTTACGTGTCGCATCCTTTTGCGCCAACAAAAGTGCAAAAACTCCGAAATAACGAATGGGAAAATGCGAACGTAGAAATACCTCGAGATAAAGACAGCTTTTTAAAACTGTGACAGCTGTACGCTCGTGACTTCCTGTACCCAGACCTTTGAACTTTAATGCATCGTACATCGCTCATCATTCACATTTAGGGCACTTTCGCATTTATTTTGCACGTTTTGATTGAAAATATCATTTTTTTACATTCACACAGTACAACTCTGTGTGATATAAATAAAAATAAAATTAGGTAAAAAATCGTGTTAGTAAAAAAATTATAAATATTGTCATGAAACATTAATAATGATATCGTATTGAAACATTAGTAATGATAACGTAATATTAATTTATAATATTATTTGAGAATATTAATGATAAATTAAAAAATATTAGTGGAAATTTTATTACTTCAATATAGCTTTCCGTGCGCACTAAATTGCTCTATATTTATCGATAATTCAACGATTAGTTGCAGTAACTTTTAGCTTTTTCTATCTCTTTAGCATTCAAAATACTGTACTTTCGAAAATCTTTCATATCATGATATCAAAATTATTTGAATCTTTTCTTTATATAGAATCGCACTAATCATATGAAATTAAAATCAAAATAAAAAAATAGAAGTCATAAAAAACAGTAGACTGAGCGACTACGAAGACGACAAGCATGGGATCTGTAGTGAAAGTGTTATAACGAGACAGAAAGAAATCACCCATTCTCTCTCCTTTTCCTTTCAGTGACTTTCATCGAAATTCAATAAAACAACGATAAAAATTCGTGCATTAACAAGCGTCAATAAATTTGTAGATAATCAATGTTTCATTGCATCGTCGGAATATTATGCACATAAAAGAATAAAAGAAAATGGCTTATCATTGTTTAAAAGAGAAAGAAACGAAGTCATACGAAATTTGGAATGTCTCTTTAAATCTCTGATATTTTCGTTTTACTTTTTGATCTACTTTCGATTTACTTTCAAAACTTATAACTTGATATCTATAATTGTAAAACTTAATTTATTTCGCAGTATTGCTTGCGTGAATAGCAATTAAATTATGAATCCGGCATATCGATGAGACAGTTGCTATAATATATATATATACATACACACATACATATATGTACGAGTATATGTATAAATAGAATATAATTATAATGCAAATTAGATATATAATTATTAATGATTCAGGACAATATTTAATGTTTTACTAACGCGATGGGACATCTTGCCCGATTTCACCAAGCAAATAATTTAATTTGTGAGTACATTTGCAGTATGGTACGTTTCTATCTTTTCGTATCTCTTTCGGCATTGAGCAGAAAAAAGAGGATTTTTCGTTGATGTCACAGTGAAATTCGAGAGATCGTCTTTTCGAGGTTACCTGCATCGGAGCACGTTTCCATCCAGTGAGTTTATGTAAAACGTTCCACAAAGTATGTATGTCACGCGGAATAGTTTACATATTTTTGTATGTGAATCAATATATATTAATCGATTCAATTCAGTTTTTATCAAAACTGAAACTTTTGAGAGAAAATTCCACAAATACGTATTCAGATAAATTTTTCCAGCTACATTTTTTTCAAATATCTGTGGAGTTTCTTGACATGAAACCGGAAAAATGCTATCATGTTTTTTAATACGCTTGTAAATGCCTTCAGTGTGAAACTGAAAGGAATTAGTA
>QKQZ01055719.1:0-21600 GCA_003595255.1 Solenopsis fugax | reverse complement strand
TGCCCGCCCGCAAGCCAACCAGGACGACGGCCGACGGGGACGGGCCCACGCGTCAACCGCGCAGTCGACTCCCCGCGAAAATCGCCCATGCCTCCCGGAAATCTACCACGAATTGTAACCTCGTGACGCCTAATAGGCCTCACTTTTTGTTTATGCGCCTCTACACGCGTGTGCGTACGTGTCTGTGTGTGTGTGTGTGTTTCCCTCTGTGTGTTTTTGTCATTTCCTCGCGCCGTTCTCGCGAAGCGACCAGCCTCCTATCGATTGTACGGCGAATAATACGACTTTTCCCGATCGACGGCACTCTTTTTCTCTTTCCGCTGTCATTGGATTAATTATCTCTGCACGATATATATGATCCTCGCCTGAAAACTTTTTTCTCCACGAAACCTGTAGAGTTGTAACCAACCCAAGAAATGTCATTAACTACATACACTATTGAAAACTAATTTGTGTACATACATATCACGTATACAGATGGGCCAACATATGATTTGTCAAGGAATGTTTTTTTTTTCTTTTTGTACACATGTCATTACTATTATGAAAAAAATAAGGTTAGAGATTTTGCACTGCTTTTTAATTTACCATACACTTTGTATACTTGACGTATTTATGTATCTAATTGGAATTTTCTACTTTTATAGTATTTTCGAGTGTGATTTTATTATACTTTCTCTGTGTTTTCCATAAAAATATATATTTAAATAAAAAGATGAATCTTGCTACTGTCTTTCAGATATAAATTAATATCATTACCTTTTTTTATTGCACATATTTATTAATATGCATGCATATTAATTTATTTAAATGCTCAGTGTTAAGTAACAATACAGTTTAACGATGTTCGTCCTCCATGTAATCTAATTCCAATTTTTAATTTATTTGACAGTAAACAAGATTAGTAGTACTGGTGTGATTTGGGGTTGTCGG
Source organism: Solenopsis fugax (assembly GCA_003595255.1). NCBI lineage: Eukaryota > Metazoa > Arthropoda > Insecta > Hymenoptera > Formicidae > Solenopsis > Solenopsis fugax. Next base: position 20,667 of record QKQZ01055719.1, on the reverse strand, counting down.
TGTACAACTGACACACGACATCTCGTCATCACACACATATTGGAGCAATACCCCGAGGCGTTTTTACACTCTCTGGGTAGTTATGTGATTTGTGATTGGTAGGTATTTTATTATTGTATAAACATTACTTGTGTGATTTCTGCAATTGTGTTTTTTTTTGTTACATTAAGCAAATGTCAAATGATTATGATTTAGAAATATCAATTTATCATTGATTTATTATCTCATTAATATTAATATATATATATATTTTTTTTAGAATTTAAATAAATTTATTTCGAATTTTTTTAGAAATCATTGTAGGAAATTAATTTAAAAATACACTTATTTTCATTTTTTTAATAAAGAAAAAATGAATGTTTCAAACTTTTATCTAACACTATCTTTAATCTCTTTTTTTTTACAACTTTTTTTAAAACTGGAGATTAAATTTTTATATTATTATTAGTATTTAACATAGCTTTTACAAGCATCTAAAATTTAATGAAAAAACTATACTATGTTTATTATTGCTGCATTTATTGTTATTATAATGATAACTATTTTTTGCTTGATATTAAAATATTGTTAATAATGAATATTTCAGTCATGGCGGCAGATAGTGATGGTGATCTGATTGAGACGGTGGTAACCTGTGAGGGTGACCTTAAAGATCCAGAATTTCCCCGAAAGTTTGAAATCATTGTTGACCATCTCAATACTTTGCTTTGCAAAGGTAAAGCAGGTTTAATTACCTATACAGTGTATTTTTATTATTATTAATATAAATATTTTCTATTTAAACCTAATAATTATTAATAAGCGAACGATATACAATTTGCAGAAAAAGGTGATGGTTTGAGGGTAAATAAAATCGAACCATGGAATTCTGTCAGAGTAACATTTTCGATACCCAGAGAAGCTGCTCTGCGGCTTCGAGAGTTAGCAGCTCAGGGTTCTCCAACACTTACACAACTTGGCATACTCTCAGTACAAGTCGAAGGAGATCAGGTAATTTTAATTTTTAAACTTGATTACAGATTTATTTATCACTAATGTCTGAATAATACCATTTTTTGTAGAAATTCTTGTATAAAATAAAGAATGATTATTAAGTTGTTCAATGTTGTTCATTTTTCGCAGGTAATATCTTTAAGGATAGCCAGTCGCTTCGGTGGAGACGCGCAAGAAATTGTGCTACATTCTGGAAGTACGCAAGATGGCGGAGCAAAATCACAAGGAGATGCTACTAGTAATACAGCTGCTGCTGACAGTAATCCAACAGCTTTGCCTGGGCCCAGCAATGCTACCAGCATTTCATCAACACTACATAATGTCGCTCAGATAATAGCAGCTGGTAAGTTCTCATGGATTATAAGTGAAAATAAAAATTAAATACAGTGAATTAAATTATGTATTATATAAATTCCTCATGTTTCAGGAACATCATCGGAAAAAGCTCCTCAGTTTCGTTCTCCGAATGTAGTCGCTCCCACAGACTGTGATCCTATTCCACCGTTTCTCGCGAAATCGGCACAGTCTACATCGGCGGGTAACGCTGGCGTTTCCGGAAACCAGCAAGTGATTAATTCCAGTGCATCGCCTAGGAACAACTACAACGGTCCTTTCCCATTTGCCAGTATGACACACGCTGCCCAAGCGATACACAGTCGCGAATCGCAATCTACAACAATGAAGAATACGGTGCAGTTCAAGCATCATGCGCAACCACCACCCCCATATCCATCTCAAGAGAATTTGGCGACAGTTACGGCACTGACGACCGGTCACACGACAACACAGCCGGTCGTTACTGTTGGACAATTAACGAATCAGTACAAGCCCACGACGATTGCTACAACATCTAGTCTGTCACCAAACAACAGCGGTACCAATTTGGCAGGGAGTTCGAATAGTAGTGGGAATCAGGTCGCCCTGTCCAGTCCATTGCTCGTGAATCTTTTACAAAACGATGCTGGCACGCACGCGAATAACGTCATACCCGGTCAGAAGATGTTACCGCCGGCTGTTATCGACAATCCCGGACTTACCAATCGCATGAGACCCACCAAGAAACCTACGGTTAGAAGGAAAGATCTTCCATCGCCCAGCGAATCGCCACCAAATTTGGATACCTTGAGAAGCGAAGACTCGATCGGAGGAACGACGACGACGACGCCACCGATTATTCCCGACTTGCCTCAGACTTCTACGTCATCGGCATTCGCGACTGTTAACGTTAATCAACCGTCGACGCTTCCGTCGCAACAACATACCGCGGTAATCGGTGCTGGAGCTGGGCAAAATATGATGCCGCCGCAAGCGGTGCATCAAACGGTGCCGACTGGTGGGCCGATACAGCAGAAGCAGCAGCAGCAGCAAGCGACAGTTTTACACAATCAAGTACAAACGCAGCAAAAGTTTCCCATTAGACACGATTTGGCTCACAGAACTTCGCAGGTCCAAATGCAGAATCAACTTTCCGCCAGGCATCCGGTGAACGGACAGCAGATCAGAACGCAGTTGCAACAACGGCAGTTGCTAATTCAACAACAGCAGCAACAGCAACAACAACAGCTCCTTACACAGCCGCAACAAATAAATCAACAAATTGTCTCGCAAGTTCCAGCGGCGCAGCCAACTTTGCTTCAGCAACAGAATACAAACGCCGCACCGTTGCAAACTGCATCCCTCATCGGTCAGTCAATATTGCAGCAACAACATCAACAATTAATACAATATTCGGCAGTAGGCTTAAATGTCCCGCAACAACGGCTAGGTTACTTAAACAGTCAACGTCAACAAACTCCGCCGCCTTATCCGAGGCAGCCAGTACCGCAACAAACGCATTTAAGTCAACAGAATCAGGCTCTCAATGTACAACAGCAGCTGCATCACAATCAGGTGAAGAATATCAATGCGGATACCAGCGCGACTACTGATTTTCGTTACGGACAGAGCCAGAATATTCTTAGCAGAAATTATCAGTCTCCCGCAACGAGCAATGCTAATGGGACCACGTGGAACGCACAAAGCAATTCTATTCCACAAGGTGCTCAAGTCAACACCACACGTCTGTCAGTCTCGAATCAGGTTTCAGGTGCCTTTCCTCAATGTGGCTCTCGTATAAATAATTCTACTACTAGCATTGTTCCGTCTGTCAACAAGACGGAGACTTCCGAGTCTCCGAAACCGGAAGAGGAAGCCCCGGAACCGGAACCGGAGTACACCTCAACCGGAAAGATACGACAGTTTCTGATCAATCCCCTGACAGGACACTTAGAGCCAATGCCCAGTGAAAGTTCAGATTCAGAGCCAGAGAGTGCAGTGGATAATCAAGACGATTTCTTCTCCTTTCCGTCTCCGTCAAACGACAGATCAAACTCGATATTCTCCGACGATGACGCGGACAGTAATTTTTCAAGAAGAAACGACACGACGACGAACACGGATCAATCTGATTCCGAGACAACGGCGAAGTCCACGGCCAGCGAAGGAAGTTTGAAACACAGTAGAATAAAATCCAGTAGGGAGACCGCGCATAGTCCGATGCCAGGAGAGAAAATCAAACTGCGATTGAAATTGGAAAAATCGGAGCCGGTTACACCGGCTTATAAGGTTGACGTTTCTTTCGTGAACACGCCGCCTATGCGGAAAGCCGACAAGTCCGTGAATAAAATGTTTGCCGGTTGTGTCCCGAATACGGGAACCGGTGACGAACCGCTGCGAGTGCCTCCGTTACACATTTCTTTAAGAGGACGTAACGCTTCAGTAGTACAAAGAGAAAAAGTTAAAAAGTCTCTAAAAGAGAGTGAAGGTGATGCGATTAAGAGGAGAGGTAAATTGAAGAAGATGAAGGAGTGCATCGATGGGAACAAGTTGCTGCAGAAGAAATCATTGAGCATGATTATCGGCACTTCGTCTGCATCGAAATTACCTTTATCTACTTCCACGATAAACAATGCCATTTGTAAAGTCGGCAATAACATGTTACAAGCCGCTGCAGCCAAATCGAATGCCTTAAAACAAGAACTACCGGTGGACACCGTGCGATTGCAAACTGGTACCACTACCAAACCAAGTTCGAGTAAAAACAGCGATATGGACGATATACCGCTGAACAGTAGAATACCGTCTCCTTCGAAGCATAAATCTGCGATCGCGAATCAACCTTTAAATACTCCACAAGCTTTAACGAAGACTCAAGTGGATCTCGATGCACAGAACCACATGCAGGAACATAAAATAGGAGGAGGTGAGAAATTTCATTCAATAGTTACACAAATATCATACGTTTGCTAGTTATTTATGTATATATGCGCTTATATATAATGATTATGTTACAGGTAAAACAAAGAGAAGGGATTCTAAAAAGAAATCAGAATCTGGAGATGGATTACATCGGGAACAAAATCTGCTGTCTGGAGGTCGAATTTTAGATAATCAAGCAAAATGGAGGAAGCTCGGTTACAAAGGCGATATAACTCATACAATAAGAAAACCGGATTCGCTTTTAACTGGAAGTGATTTTAATACAATCAAGAAAGTTGGCGAAATGCGAAGAACGAGCGATAGCGACATCAGTAAATCAGCCATTGAGAAAAATAATTCATTGAGCAGTGTTGCTTCTAAAATAACGGAGCTTAACGGCGTGAAGAAAGATTTAATAACTCAAGACAAGAGAAGGCGATTAAGCTTAATGGATGAAAAAGATCTGCATTTAGGAGGTAAACATAATTTTTTTTATTACATGCAAATATTTATTGCTAATTATATTATTATTAATATAATAATTTGCGATATAAAAATATAAGTTGTTTTTAGTGAACACAGTCGACACAAGGATTGTTCTATCCTTGTTACTCATTGAATACTAAAAAAGGATAGAATGATGCTTGTGTCGACTGTGTTCACTAAAAGGTAAGCAGCTATATATGTAAAAATATAAATTATATATAATTATATTTTTTTATATCAATATTTATGTGCATTCCATTTTAAATAAAAACTTTTATATGTTACAGAATCTCCAAATACAGAAGTCACACATTTTAACAGTCAGAAGGCAACTTCTGAAAGTTCTGCGAATACGGTACCGAGTATAAAAGCAAACTCCAGTCTGTCCTTCGAGAGTGACTCCGGATTAAAATCGACAAATTCGTCGTTGCAACAGGCTGACACCAGAACTCCATCAAACAATCCTGAGACCAAGATACCTGTGCACATAGAGACTATGACGAAGAATTCTCAGTCTGTGACCAGGGTGCTCTCTGTTAAGAGTAAATCCGACATGGAGAATTATATCGCCACTGTTAAAAGTCAGAACATGGGTCAGAAGCTAAAGAATCATATGATCGCCAAGAGCGAGGCGAATTCCGTTATGAACAGGCACAGCAAAATGGTCGAGCAGTTGAGCTTCAGTCATAAGAAGATGATTCAAAACCATGTTAAGCAGGTTGACAAACCGGCAGTGGAGAGCAAGATAGACAGCGCGTCGCAGAGGATCAGTCTGCTGAAGACCACGCCAGGCCCGGTGATCAGCAACTCGGTAGATCAAGTCCCCAGGTCGCAGAATGTTGACGTACCAGCGAACAAGCCAATCTTACCTATCGGCGAGATAAATGTGACCGAGGCAAAAGTCAAGCAGAAGTTACTCGAGAATACAGCAGTACCGATTGGTATCGGCGTTGACGCGAATATCGAGAGAGTAGGTAGCGGCGGCGGCGGCGAGGATTCGGGCATCGAGTCGATGGACGCTCTTTCGGAAAAATCGCCGAATCAAGGAGAGTCTCCTCTGCACAGGCCGGCATCGGCGACCGAATCGGTGACGCAAAGCAGCGCCAAGAATGTAATACAGGGGGAACCCTCCCTATCAACCACCAATAAGAACGTGCCTTCCTCAACTAGTAGTAGTGATATGTGTTCAAATTCCCATTCGGAACTTCTCAAGTCCAGTGGTCCACAAAGGTTAAGTCCTGTGTCCGTAACGAGTTATTTTGAGAATCACTTGAATCGCAATATATCAAACTCCAGTGAGCACGACATGAAGAATGTGTCTAGCGAGAAATCGTCGTCGTCGACAGTTCCGAGAACTGGTGGTGGACATAGTGATTTGGTTGCTAGTTTAGACACGGCGAATAATGACAAAAGTATGCCCAGTCCCCTGGTGACGGGCACAGTGACTGTTATGACAGCGTCTGTAACCAGCAGTATGAATAGTGATAATAACTTATTGCAATGTGCACATCAGCAAGCAAAAGACTTCTCCGATAAGGACAGTTCTAGCGTTAAATTAGAGAGTACTGTTAACCAAAACAATCAGGGTAAGGCAAACTCTAAGCATGAGGAGTCGAGAGCTGCAGAAAGTGTAGCCGAGGACAGCACGAAATCGGTTGTAGAAAGTAACAGTGCAATTAGACTAAGCGATGAACCTCACGGACAGAATAATAATAACCTTAACAATAATAATAATAATAATAATAATAATGGTGTGCCTATAATACAAAATCACGTTGCTTATAATAAAGTTGAAACTGTAAAGCTCGATAGTGCGGTCGCGAACAATTCTAACGCGGCGACAGATAATTCTTGCTCGAACGGTGAGAGTTGCAATTCAGAAATCAAAGTAGAATCTAAAATTAACGTAAAGGTGGATGACACCAGGCAAACCGATCGGTTCGAGGTCTCAAAAACCAGTAACGTTCAAGTGAACGCAACGTCAGTTAAAGTAGAAACGTGCACTGAACAGAACCAGAAGTATAATGTACAAAGCCACCAGCAAATCACGCTCAAAGAGCCTTCTGTAAATCTTCAAAAGGTTACGGATGATTTGGTTAAGAAGATGGTTAACGATACGAGCGATCTGAACGCGGGTATCCAGTCACCGCTCGGCGAGGATCCGCAGCCCATCAGGATCACCCCACCCTTGTACACATACTCCAATCCTGTAGTGCTGCAACGAGACGAAACTCCGAGTCCGGCGGCGCAGAATCCCGAAGTGGACTCCAGCGACGTGGAGCACCTCAAGCGTAAACGTAGGCGAAAGCAAGAGCTCGAGGGCCGACAGGACATCATATGTATAGAGGACAACGATGAGGGACACTTTGTGGAGAGGCTGAATTCCAACAGTTCGGAGGAATATGTGAAAAGGCCACCGAAATCATTGCTGGAGCAGCTGCTGATCGATATCCCGAACGACAACAATGAGAAAAGATCGCTGAGAACCAGATCGCAGAAGTTGAACAGTCCGGATATCGCCAAGACTCCGAAAAGCAGCCCTCACGGTCCTAACAAATTAGAGGAGCGCCGTAGTATATCGCCCTACGCGAAAGCAAGTCCAAAACTGACATTATCGAAACTGTCTCCTAACGCGACAATAAAAATAGGGAAACGGAAAAGGCAAGAGAGCGAGAGTTCCGTTGCGTCGAGCACAGCTGACGATCCACAGTCGAGACCAGGTAAACGGAAATGCTCAGAGAATGCTGCAGAACTTATTAAAGCTTGCATGGGTGTAGAAGAAACTGGTTCTATAAAGAAACAAGTACCTGGCAAGGAAGAGCAATCAAAGAAGGGGTTCAACATATTGGCAAAGGCTAAGAAAGGTGTTTATTTTACTCTACTATTTCTTTGTGTGTAGTAGTTGAGTCTTTTTTTACATTTTATCCAAATATCTTTTTTTTTATCCAATATTTTTTTACATATACAGGCTGTTTAGCTATTAGCGCATCAAATATTAATGACAGATTTTTTGACAAATTTCAAGTTGCATGAAAATTTCTCTTTATAGCGAAAATGTTATGAATGACTTGATTTTTCGAAGTTTCAAACATTACGACTCAATCTTTTTATGTGTCTGAATATGTGTACAAGTGTGTGTGTGTGTGTATGTGTGTGTATATGTGCGTTTGCGTGCGTGCGTGCATAAANAAAATCTAAAAAAAAAAAAAAAATTCTTGTAACGAACAAAATAGTCCTTCATCAAATTTTCGCTAAGGAAATCCCGAAATTCATTAAGGAATTTCTCATTATCAGCTAATGCGGTAGGTGGACACCCTGTATATATTATAGACTTTGTATCGTAGCAATTTACAAGGACTGCCAAAAACAGAGCTGTTTGTACGTAAATTAGGGCGTGCCAAAAATTTATTAGTATCGAGAATCAACCGTTATATTGCGAAATACAAGTTTGTGATAATAGCCGTCGACTATACAAATGCAGCAATTTAAATTATTAAAATGTTGGTTGAAGATCATCGAATATTTTAAGACTCGACACACAGCTATCTCTCAATCTCGCTCTAGCGTGCCTCTAATTCTAAATTCGCCTATTTCTCTCACAGATTTGTCTGATTTACGATACTCGGGCCAGACTTATATGTGATATAAGCGTTTTTATATTTTTAGGTCCCATTGTGGTAGAAGTAGATTCGTCTGATGACGAACCATTGATTGAGTCTGTAGGAAAAGCAAGGGTACGATTGTCAGATGAAACATCCGCTGCTTCCCCAAAGCCCAAAGATCAAAAGTAAGCAACATTGAACGCATTCTTTTAATGGTGGCCGGAAAAATACAAAAGAAAATATAATCTCAGAGATTTGAGAGTTCCGCTATTCCGTAGAATAAGCTTTTCGTTACCTTATAAAGTAATGAATTTAAGCACAGCTGTTTCTGGCAGTCAAATAAATTCCAGTAATATATCAAATTTCAATGCCAGTAATAGAGTGCAAAGAGAGAGCCGTTTGTTAACCACCAAGCAACCGAATACGGCGACCGTGACGACATTGACGACGACAGCGACGGCGATGACTGCGACGACGACAATAACGACGATGCCGACGATGACGACGATCACAACGATCACGACAATCACAACTACGACTGCGACTACTACTACGGCGGCGGCGGTGGCAGCGACAACGGTGGCAACAGCGACGGCAGTTACCGTTGGAAAGGAGAGATTACGGGGCACTTCCGTATCCAGCAACGAATCCGTGGGCGAAGTAACGACGAGAAGGTCTGTACGGCAGAATACAGCTTCACCTCTAGCTACACCAGCGAGCAATACTAGAGGCGCGTCCAAATCCTCGGACGACATTAACAGAAGGAAAACTCGTAGTGGTGCTGGTACGTAGTCGATTTACTCTTTAGAATAGCTCACCTAAAGGGTACACGACTGCACCTAATCTCTAGATTTGCAATTATCAATTTATCGTCGATAAGCATGCTGTCTATTCTTAGTATTATTGTTAATGTAAGATCTGTTTCATTCAAATTTGCAGTTTCTATTCTATTTGCGCCAATTTTTAATCCTTTCTCCCAAGTTTGGCATGCCATTATGTCAAATATATAGTGAAGAGTTCGACACATTAATTATTAATGAGAGACATAGATGTTTTAGTGTTATATGTTTTGCATACTATTTTAATTGAGAACACCTCGTACAGCGGGAAAACATTGTTTTAGTAACGGCGGAGACGGCGGAGCAAGCGAAACGGAGGCGAATATCCCGAGAAAACAAATGACCTTCGGGAAGTGACCTTGACAGTGATTAGCTACCGCTCGTCAAGGCCTATCTGTCTGATTGTAAATCCAACGTAAACGGGTATTTGATCGCCGTGTGGCTGGATCCCACCTGGTGAAATTGTATGCGTCACACTATAGCGCACAACGTTGCTGTATATGTATCGGGAGTATTGTATTAAAAAGAAGTGCTGGACGGTGTGAAAGCATCTCGTGCTGTAAAACATTTCGTCAGCTGATATTAAGTTAGTCATGCATAAAAGAATAGCGCCAGCGAATTTCTGTTCGTTCTTTCTTTTTGTACCTTTTTTTCTTTAGTCTTATTTTTTTTCTCTAGAGCATAAGTAAAGATTATATTGTTGCAAGTTTTGAAAGGATATTGTTTAAAAGTTTTGTAAATTTAATGAACCATCCATTATTAATTGTTACATCGTTAAATGTTTAAGAGTAGCATATATGTATGTGTGAAAAACAAGTTAAAAGCAATCTACTATAGTTATCTTTTCACCGTCTAGCGTTCTCATTCATGCTGTACTCCTATAAGCAGCAAAGTTTAGTTACTCAGATATGACTTGCTCAATGCATCACACTATGATCTAAGTAACTGAACTAACCCAAAACTGCCGAGATATTGTATGTAACTTTCTTTTACCACTCAAATGTTTCATTCTATCGACAAGTACTAAAATTTCATTCTTCGATGTGCAATTTTCTAACGTCGTTATTAGATGTAAGAGAGGGAAGAACTAGCTTTATAGAGATTTAAGAAAATTTAAGAAAAACCCAAATTATATTTATGTGTTTCGAGAATCATCTTCTCTCATATAATTCCTTTCGTTCATTGTATCAGTACAAAATAATAAACGGTAAAAGAAAGTCCAAATTTTTAAGGCATTAAAAAAACGCGAATCCGATTTGTACTACTGCCGTAAGTAAAATACATATTTACCGTGGACAAATTTATTAACAGGTGGAGCTTAGATTGCTATTCTCTGACGACTTTGCTGATAGACTCTGTTTAGATGATGTCTCTGTTTGTGTATACATATTTATTTATTGTGTGTCATCTCTATTTGTTATGAAAAGTTTTCTGTATATACATGTAGGTAAAGTGCACATATATACATATATACATAAAATAACGATATATGAATTTTTTCGCACGAATTAGTTTCTGCCATATGCTGTAAGCTCCACGCCAAGACACAAAGCAGTAACGCTTTCGTACTTATCTATGCGAAAGATGATTTTGAAATATTTGTCCGATACTTGGACAATTATACCACAATTGCATCTTAAATACTGAGAATAAATTTACATATTGATGTATAAGGACAATGACAAACGTGAAAGAGCTGTTTTTCACATTTGTAATTATATTCCAGAGATGAATGTATATTTTAACCAGCAATTTAGCGATTAAGTTCATAATTATTGTAGTATTTTTTGATTTTTCAGACTTAGCAAACATAGTCTTTCAGTAAGAGGTTCGTCTTGAGTTATAATATTGCAGAGGCCGGGATATAGGACTTTTGAAAAAAGGATTTATTTTATTTATGAAATGATAAATACAGTGAACGTTGGAAGACACGCGTGTATATGTGAAGATGATAAGAATAATTATTATAAGAAAACTAATTAATACAAAAAAAATGTTAATTTGATATAGGTAATATATGAATGAATATATTTTGTAAATAATTTCTTGTAAAGATAAAAAAGCACCACCCGTTGTATATATAGAAACTGTTTAAATTTTTATTAAATTAGTAATAATTAAACTTGTGCAAGAAGTCGTAACTGTCATCATTATTAATTAATTCTCTCGCGTTCATGTAATTAAGATACTAACTCTTCTTATACAAATTTAAAACTATATTGAATTATATGTGCATACGTATATACAAATGTAAATCTATGTATGTGATTTATATCGATTATTGTTTTTGTGAACAGATAATCTAGTTTTATATTGTATAAATATAACTTACACACAGTTGAGAATCTTTAAAGTTCTAGCTGAGCCTGCAGTAGTCATCACGTAGCACTGTTCAAATTTTTCATGAAAATGTGCATTTCTTATCCAGTTCAGATATAGACATCCTTCTTTTCATACGACAAATCAAATTTAGGATATTATTTAGCAAATAATATTTCATGAATTAACAATTATTAATGATATACATATACATTAATAATTTGTTAATAATTATTTATCTTAGCAGATATCCTTTCATTTTCTGCAAGTGTTACATGTGTTACACACTCTGTAGACAATTTTCTGTGTCACGTCATTACAGATAAATACGTTCTATTTAGAGTATTTGTCTAAGATTGTAATTATGGATTATAATGTGTATATGTTAAAAATGATTAAATTGATTTATAATGTTATTAAAGTGATAATCTTGTTTCCAAGCATTGATTTTGCATAAATCTCCGATTTCTCGTCACAGACCAAGTAAACATTAATTACATAATAGAGAAAAAAGAAAGATTGTCGTAACAAGATTGTTATAAGCATAGAATATACAAAATACACGATAAGCGCAGTGCTCAATTATGTAGTGTGTGCATAAAAAAATTTTTCCGATACTTTTTTCCCCAAAGGCTCGATGGCTACCAGGCGACCACTTCTTTAATAGAAATGCTTTTTTCACGCTAAGATTAAATACTGAATTTAAATTATAATATTTAAAATAGGAAAAAATTTCACCGATCTATGACCAAAACAATTAAGAGAGATCGAGACTGCTTCTTGGGTTGTAGCTTCGTTGAATTTATTCCTATTTTTAATATCAATTTAAATTATTTAGTTAAAATATTGCTTGTTTATTAGAATTTATTTCTATTGTAGAGACAAGAAACATACAGACACGTACACACATACACTGGGTCACATATTGTATATAATAGCATGCTTATTTTACTTGGATGGGAAATTATACAACCTGATTGTACATAAAAAAAGTATGAAGAGATGGGTACAGGACTTTTGCTCGTGTTTGATTTCATCCGTATCCTATAATGCAAATAGGAACGAGTGTAATATATAATAATTTAATTGCAGAATATTACAGGAGGTAACTGAAGAATTGTAATTTCGATGTAAAAAATATTCTCTTTCGTATTAGATAGATAGGCTAGGCATTATTATGTTACAATTTTATCATTGAATATTACATTTATATTGATTGTATAGATTATGAACAAGAGAGTAAGCTCTTTGTGTAAATACAGATATATCTTAAGTATAAGCGGACATTTAGCGCGCTCGCATAATTAAGGAGCTTCTAAAGTATCTCTGCCGCAAATAATTGCATTTGTATGCGTGTATGTAAAGGAGGAGGAAGTGGTTCAAACAATGCGCCAAAGATCAGATATGCCGAATACGATATGATGGTGTAACTGTCGGGTACAGCCATCGGTAATAATTTGAAGAAGCGGGTGTACGTGTGAGAAGCTCAATAAATAAATTGGTGTCGATACTTTGTGGTTCATGTAACGGTGTATAAGTCTACATGCTCTACCATCTACGCGCAATCTACAATAACTATGCCGATAACAAATGATCTTTTACGTCTGTTTATATAAATATATATATAAATATAAATATAGTCGCGCGCGCTTGTGACGAGCTCCTTAATTTTGTAGGCAAAGCCGCAAAAAATATTATATTATGTATATGGATATGCGTTTTAAGATCACCAGATTGGGATTGTGGTTTGATGACTTTAAAACCTGCTATATGCAAAACATTTGTATTTTTAGTATTTGGTTATACGATATATAAATAGCAGTAAAAAGGAAGTAAACGATTGATAATAATCCAAGTGGATAAATCTATATATATATAAATATATATATATATACATGAAATAAAGAATTAGATACCATATATTATATTTGTAGAAACGATTGAGCACGTGAGAGATATCGCGCTATGATTATATGGAGAAAATATTACAATTATATTATTACCTATTATTACACAAAGTGAATACACAATATAGTAATTTGCTAATTGTATCTTTTAATAATTATTGTAGACACATTGAAGAAGGTTTTTTTCTTGTTATTAATTATTAATTACCATAGACTTATAAGACAATGAAAAATGTGTTATAAAAAAAAACCAGATGCGTTTGCTTGTTTTGTATTGTATTTCCCATTTTCATCGGGTGACTCGCTATATTCTAATCGTTATACACTATCTAACGCACGCGCGGGTAATTACATATACTTTTACATTGTTATTTTTATTTTTATCATCAAGTGTGATTACACCACAACTCGTGCAGCGCTTGTTTAATCAATATTTCCAAGAGATCTCGTTCCCTCGTAAACATAATTACATAAAAATTACAGACACAATCACGATTTGCAGCTGTCTCTTGCATCGTTATTTGTTTGTTAAAATTATTAATCAATATAATAATACAAAAATTTAATGTTTATTTTCTTACGTATATTTTATTTTTAATTGTAATTTATATATATATATATAATGTGGAAAAAATATATACATGTAATTTATATTCATATATGTTATGCAACACGTAATGTGTAAAAGTGCACAAATCAGTAGACGGATCTTTTATGCCTCGTATGCAATTAAGTTGCGTTCGAGATATTGCAATTTTTTAGTCTGAATCTTTTTATTCGTATTCAAAATAATTCTGTTCTTATAAATTATATTTATTCGTATCAAACATTTCCTCTGGACGCTGACGTCTGATCGGAGGTGAAGAAGACTCGCTGATAAGATTTTTGCGTCTCGTATCAGGTTTTTTTACAGCAATTTTGCTACATCGAAGCAGAATGATTTTTCAAACGAAAAAGTCTGTGTAAACATGCATCGCGAGAATTTTATTCACGGGATGATCGACCTACGGATCCTGTTGATCTTTTGGATCAGACGTTATCGAGAATCGATGAGTTCAGTCTTAATTTTTACAATTTTCTATTTACGAAAACAATTATTCGCATAATCTTATCATATCCAGGCGCCACCTAAAAATATTCTAGCAATGACAACTACTAAGAAAAAAAAGAAATTGCGAAAATAATTTCTAATAATTCGCTATTGATCATTTTTATCGATTGTTATAATTTAAAAAAAATCGTTTCTATCGAATCTTCCAACATGTTGGCTAAGCGAACTATTTTTTTTTTTCATAGTGGCATAAAGCATAGATGTAAAAAAACGGAAAAAGCTTTTTCTGCCGGACAGAGCAGAGCGCAAATCGAGTTTTCAAGCCTGAAGGAGATGAAACATGAAGCCGAAGCTGAGGCCAGCTGAGGCTGAGAGCAGTGAGAGCTGAGTGGAAAGGATAGCTCGCTCTCGTGAGATTGCCACCGCTTTTATGGCATCTGTACTCTGTACTCTCTGTAGTCAAGCTACGTGGCGATAGCCAATCACAATTTATCGCTCTCACAATAAATTGATTGGCCATTGCGTGACTTCTTGCCACACGACAAGCATTTCCGTCGTAAAGCTTGTCCTTTTCAGCTGAACTTCTTGCATTATTTATCTTTCCGTTTTCTCACCAAATTAATTTTTTATTTACTTGTAGCTTTTATCTTTCAATGATTTTTTTTACGTGTGGAGAGAAAAAAGAAAGGATGAAATTCAAGAAGAAAGAACAGACTTTATGATCTATAGCGCACTCTATCGCGTACGCCACGGACTTTCCCATTCATCTGTGATCCATTTTACTTTGGCTGATTTTGGCATCCACGTGCGAGTCACGCATTCGAGAGAAAAACAAATTATTCTTGCAAAAATGAGCACTGCGAAGCAGCATCAACCTCAGGAGAAGACGAAAATGTCCACGAAACGTCATGCCAACGATGACTGCGCGATGGAGGTATTTTGTTGGATTAAGTTTTAAATTTGAAGCCAACTCCTTTTTTAAATCAAAGATTAATTATATTTCGTAAAAGAAATCCTTTTATGAACGTCGTGTCTTTCGTAATTTTTTTTTGTTAATCGTATAATCGTGGATGTAAAAGTAGTACCTTCATAGATCTAACCTTTCAGAGCTGATGATGGATCTATTGAACTCGCTGTGAAATTATACATTTCGAATTATTGTTACTAAATAAACTTAATATTCTTTTATTTTTGTACAAGTTCTGTTATTTTGGTTTCTTGAAATTAACATAAATTAACATGAATTAGATTCTCCTATTATTGTTTATAAAATCTGGAAAGGTCTAGAATATAACTTTTATAGACCCAGTGTCAATAACTGGTGTTGCAGATTTTGACGTCGGCTTCGGATGGTTAAATGAATGAGCCTACTAAATATCTATTTTACGTTTATTATAATAAGTAACAAAAGGGAGCTTTCTGTTGAGAGACATATCAACACAGAAGTTATTCTGTTTTTGTTTGATATTCAGTGAAAGACAAAGAGGTGGAATGATTTCTGCATAAATTTGTATCTTCCATTGGAAAATTCTTGATGTTTTCTTTTTCTTTAGGTTGAGATTAATGGAATAAAGGGAAAAGTACACCAGCATTTGCCTAAAAAGAGAGCCAAGAATGTACAAAATGGAGAACAAAGAAAGGTAATGTGATGCATGTAAAATATAACAATAAAGAAATCATAAGATAATTTTTATAAAAGGTACTTTTTATGGAAAAGCTTTCTAGCAGGGTACATAAATCACAAGAAGTTATTCTGTCTTTGTTTGATATTCAGTGAGAAACAAAGAATGACTTCTGTGTGTGTTGATTTGTTTCTTAGTGGAAATTTCTCAAAGTTAGGGCCACTACTTCAATTAACTTTAATTGATGGTTAACTCAATCAGCAGAGTTATGCCAACATGAAAAATAAAACAGTTAATAAAACAAGGACAGAAAGTTTTTTTTATTCTTTGTAACTTATATTTGATCGAAAATATCTGACTTTTTTTATATATTTTTAATATTTTTATTTCAACAATTAAATTTAAGAATTGCAAGATGCTAAATTTAAAACTGATCACTTCTAACCTGTTTTTTAAATTATTTTAATTAAAAAATTAATTATTAATTTAAAGTATATTATATTTTACATAAATTATAATTTACAGAAAATGGACAAGAAAAACACAATAAAATTAATTTTAAATTTGGCAGTTGGCTATTCTTAAAGTTAATTAGTCGATTCAGGTAATCAGAGATAGTAAGCCCTTAATGTTTTAACATGAATTATTAATTTTTTATTATTTGAAAAAAAGCATATGAAACACTTTAAAGCTAATCGGAAGTGGCCCTTTTATTTTTTGGTCAAAATTGTCTTCACATATGATATAAAAATATCATATCTATATAGTATGTGTAAATTTAATTTTGAATAATTTTTTTATCGCAGATACCAGTACCAGCGCACAGATATTCACCTCTGAAGGAAAACTGGATGAAAATATTTACGCCAGTTACCGAACATCTGAAGTTACAAATACGCTTCAATCTAAAGACCAGAAATGTGGAAATCAGAACGGCGCCAGAGACTTCGGATCTCTCGTATCTTCAAAAGGCAGCTGACTTCGTGAAAGCGTTCATTTGCGGATTCGAGGTGGACGACGCTCTAGCTCTGTTACGTCTGGACGATCTCTTTGTGGAATCCTTCGAGATACAAGATGTCAGGCAACAACTCAAAGGTGATCACCAGTCTAGAGCGATTGGAAGATTGGCGGGTAAAGGTGGAAGAACCAAGTTTACTATTGAGAACGTTACGAAAACCAGGATTGTGCTAGCTGATACAAAGATACACATACTCGGTTCTTATCACAACATACAACTGGCTCGTAGGGCGATATGTAATTTAATTTTAGGTAGCCCACCCTCCAAGGTTTATGGACAATTGAGAAACATAGCCAGTAAAATCTCGCAACAGTTCTAATCTTATATTTATTTGTGTCATATATACATGTATATACATATATTTGTTAATAAAAATTGTAAAATTTATATCTTATACCATTTTATGCCTGTTATGTATGCAATGTATATAATTAATATTTTACATGATACCATGATGCAGAGGTACAAAATTAAATTTATATAAATTTATAAATACATATAATAAAAGCGTGGTAATATTCCATTTTTCTCGTTTCTAAATGTTGCAGATTCATAAAAGTATCTGATATTTATATTTACGCGGTACTTTATTCAGAACCAATCTACCATCATAACTAAGAGACGCGAATGTCCAGGGGTCGGCAGATGACCATTCCACTGCATACACACTGTCTTCGTGTTCCTCGTATCTTCCTACCAGACCGTCCTCTAATCTAAAACATAAAACAAATTTGTATGTACTTTACATGTAAATTGGCTAAGAAGTTATATATCCTTCATGATATATTTATCTACTTTTTTTTCCCACAAGATTCTCCACTTTGTGAAGTCTCGTCTTCAGCTGAAACCATATGTCCGAATGGTTCGGACGATATGGACGCAATGCTGCACAGTATTACTCTGGAGTCACTGCTAGACGTTAAAACGAGTTGATCGTGGAAACGGTTGATTCTTATATTCCACACCCAGTGTGAGTGCTCCATACGTGATAGCACTGGTAACGAGGGATGTCGAATATCCCAAAACTTCATGTATCCATCGTCACCGCAGGTGGATAGAAAATACTGACGATTTGCATTGAAATCTAAATCTCTGAAGAACGAGTTACACAATGAAGTAAGTAAAAGCAATAAAAAATTCAATTCTATCAAGAATGAATCTCTACATTATCATTACCTGATGATTTGAGAATGTGCAGATAGAATAGACCAAACGGCTTCGGCTGGACTTCTAAAATCCCAGCCGCGTACATTGTTATCGTTTAAGGTTACAAACTGATTAGCACCATTGTGAGGATTCCATTTACCATTCGTAAACCGTGGTTGACCTTTGGCTGCTAGAGTGCCCGATACCATAACCTGAATATAGAAAAATGATTACAAGAGAAATGTTTGAAAAATAACAAATTTGATAACGTTTAGTAGGATAATCTTAATTGTATATAAAAAAAAAATTAATACCTGTGGTCCTCCAGTCAAATCCCACAAAACAAAATTATTGTCTACTACTGATACAGCCCTCTTGCTATCCATAGGGTGATAGGCAATGGTTTTAAGATCAGTGCCATATGGAGTCGTGTCAATATCGGCTAATTTATTGAGTTGGAGAATATCATTATTGTACTCTTTTATTTCAGGAAATCTCCAGATTGCTCCTTTCATCTGGCAGGTACCTTCCTCTAAAAGAATAAAGGATCTTTGAAACATAAAAAAATTTATTTGCCACAAAATATGATTATTAATAAAAATTCATAATTCACTAATTTTATATAATAAAATGACGTTGTGCTCTAGGAAATTGAATATGCGACAGTAAGGCTTATTTACCACTCAAGCTATTGTAACATGTGATAAATACATCAGGCTCAGTCGGAGAAGCCTGTAAAGACCAAATTTCTCCTATTGGATGCTGGAATATTTGTGTCTTCAAGTTTCCCGTTTCCTCATTAAGCTCCACTAGATGAATCTGATTATTGCTGAATTTTAAAGATTGCGTTCCTACCAAGAATCTTACAATATCTGTCTCAGCCGTTTGAGCCGACAGTGCTCTAGTCTAAAATATAAAACAGCATATTCATTTTTTACATAATTTAGCAATATTACTATAATGATAAAAAAAGATATCAAAAAGAAAGTAAAAAATAGTAAGCATAAATATAATAAGACATAATAGTAGACAAACAGAAATAGTAGACAATGTTATTTAGCGACAGCTTGAAATCATATAAGAGGATTCATTTAAACTTGGTTCATTAAAAATTCATAATTTATATAGATTCATACCTGGAATTCGAGCCCATATATAACAGGATTATCATTTTCCATTTTCGAATATTATTTTATCATATAAAATATATTTTAATTATTAAAGTTTGTCAAGAAAAATATGTATTTTTCGATTTTTCAGACAGATGAGAAGCAGACTTTACAGTCTATCAAAAGCACATGGTAAATAATCTTCATAGTGAAGATAGCTGCATAAGAATTTAACTTCATTTCCATCGACTCGAAATAGCAGACACACGATTATCGCTTCAATTCAAAAAGAATTATTCGAACGAAAGAATTGATTCTGTATCTAGTCTCAGGTTTGTAATAATAGGTAATTAGACATTTATGATTATTAAAAATAAAAATGTCAAGAATACTGCGATACGTCGCAAACTGATATAATGGTACGTTCACTGGTCTCGTCCAAATGCACAAGTCTTTGGGCACTATAGCAGAGAAGGGATCGACCTGGCAACAAACGTGTATGTACACACGTAGTCAATAATGTCTTTTCACTTGAAGTCAGCTGCGTTCCGCGCGTGGTGGGGTGGAAACTCCCACCACGGTTCCGCGTGATTCGTGCATGCAGTGTTTATCTATATAAAATTATCTAAACTTATCTAGATGAAAAAATAATTTTATCTTATTTTTATCTAGACTATTGGAATACAAATAATTTCTATCTTTATTTTAGATAAAAAAATTGTTATACTTTTCAAATTATCTATGTTAATGTATAGCGAGTTTCGATACATAACTATTTACTCAATAAAAAAATGATAAATTATTAGTAGTTTTTGTACTAAATAAATATTTATTTACATTTAGTAAATATTTCATTGCAAGTATTCAAACAAAAATTTAAAAATAATTAATGAAAAAGTTTATTAAAATTTAGTAATATTTTCTCTCAATGTACGAAATAATAATAGACTACGGTTCACTTGACATAACTGACATTACAACAGTCACCTGGCGGTCCACCTGGCCTCCTGCTAGTCCTGCTACATGGAACATAAATTTGGCTAACTGCGGCTAACTTCAAGCAAAACGGTATTATTGACCACGTGTATACCTTCCAACAGTCGTTGTGGCGCTATCGTGACGACTGAGAGGGAGGGGAGGCTGCGCATACGACACGACACAACGTATACGACACAAGTGTACGTTTCCCTCTCCAGTCCGTAGCGCGACGAGCGCTCAGCCGTTGTTTCGTTGCGGCCGTTGCATGCGTTCGGACGAACGCGGAGCGCGGAGAGCAGCGGAGAGATCGACGAGAGCGGAGCGTGGCGGAGCGGAGGCAGAGCTAGCCGGAGCAAGTCG
>QKQZ01055718.1:0-14983 GCA_003595255.1 Solenopsis fugax | reverse complement strand
CTCTCAGACCCGCAAATGTGTTTCCGTATTTTACAAAATCGGTGTGTTTAAGGGTTAACATACGGATATTTCGATAATTGTTCCGAAACATATTTTTATCGTTATACAATAGACGTCTAAAGAACGTTATCCAAAAGACGTCTTGTACATAGCAGTACGCTGCATTGTCGATCGCTGCATTGGCCGCGACAAAGGATTTCTCGTAAATAAAATCCATGCGATAAAATAAAAGGGACAGCATTGTGAGACTTTTCACTTTAAGAGTAAATAATAATATTTTGATAATAAAATTTCCTTTAATTCTGTTTAAAAATTAATTCAGCAATTTAATATTCCTAGTAGATATACACATCAAAATGTATTAACAATTATACAACTATTTTTTTTTTATGTGATAACAATATGCATGTCTTCTTTTGGACACGCGTGTTATCAAGATTGAACATCTTTGAGCTTTACGTTCTAACGACGTCTGGACCGGTTCATTGTACGTATAAAAGACGTACGTTCCTGGAACGTTTTCAAGTTTTCGGGTCACGGTTGGGACGGGCGTCCCTGCATGAAGAATGGGATATCGTTTGGATGTCAAAATGTTGTTTGAATAGTAAACGAAAACTCACCGTTCAAACTGACTTTGTATTATCAGAGAAATTTACTTACAAAGATATTAGATGTTACAAACTTATAACTCGAGGAGGAATTTGATAAAAGAAAGTGCGGAGAACCGTGTTGGAGCACCCTGTGTGTGAGGAGGGGCGACGGGGAGGGGAGGGAAAAAGACTGGAAGAGACAAGGGGGAGAATGAGCTACGGCGGGGGACTCCTTTTGCTTGGAAGGTAAATGAGCCTCTCAAGGAGAGAGAAATGCTCGTGGCTCCGTCTTCATCGCTCGCGTCCCCTCCTTCTTGCCGATGTATATTTAGCGAGCGCGGCATTTCGCGACCCACATACTCAACGGGACGCAGAATGTCTCGGTAATGCTTCGTAGGTCGTACTCCGCCTGTCGAGACGATGAAGAAAGGCGGCGGTGTTGCTTCTTCGCGTCATCGTGATCTTCGATTATGTCGGCGCGCCGATCGGAATGCACCTGAAACCTTTCACCAAGAAGGGCGACAGTGAAATCGCTGTCGATGTAATTAACACATACTTTGTGCGCTCGGAATTTATATCAGCTGTTTATATCAGTTGTTATTTGTCAGCGTGCGTCTTGTCTAACGTGAGAGATCTGGGAAGATTGATTTTTATCGATGAATAATAATTTTATTTATTCATCGATAAAAATTATTGTATAACATATATATGTGTGAAATAGATTGTACTGATATCTGTTCACTATTTAATTTCAGAGGTACACAATAAATTAAATTAAATTAAAAATTAATATAATTTATATTTAAAAAGCAATTTTGTGTTTATTAGATTTTGTGTTGTGTAATACAGCCGTTATGACGTAATTGATTAGAAACGTAAATTTTTGGAAAGAATTTAGGCAACTAGATTCATGAATAAACATAAAACAGGTTTTTAGAGAGCGAATGAAGCAGACGTCTATCTTTCTAGATTTCTAATTTATTAGATTGTTTTTCGTAAAAACCTACGAGGGAATTAAATTTAGTAGTGGAGAAGATGAAATTTCAGTTATGGTTTATCGTTGTGAAACGCTGTAAAATCTCTTCGATCCTTTCGTGCGGTAAATCCCAACTGGCGAGTTGAAAATTGTGCGACTTCATGTTGGGCAAAAGTAGCGCTTGTAAATCACAGCTTACCGTATCACTCCGCCGATCACTTCGGCGCGTATAGATGCACTTACGGAGTAGGAGTATTGTATTTGATGGAGGAGAAACAGTGACTCATTGTCGAGGGGAGCTCGGGTAACCACCACTAAATCACTCTACGGTAGAGTACTGATGTAGATGCATTATCTTGCTGACCCCTAGTCACTCGTTTTGCGCATCTGTGCGTGACTCCGATTTACGGGAAATCGATAAGGGCTATACAAATTTTACCGTAGTGTCCGCGAGAGAGCCACGCGAAATATTGCACGAGCGTGCAACGCCATTTTGCCCGGAGAGTGGCAAGTTACACGCGGCAAATCTATTTCGTTGAATTAAACATGCATTATACACGGCCGTTGAGCGAAATCGGGATGCCGAGCGATGATATAGATTAATATTCATGTCGACGTATATTAATCCCATAATTAATAAAATATTCTACAAGATAGTCGGCTCGCACACATTATCGCTTAACGATGTAAATGAACGGATATCATTAATCCCACTAACATTAACGCGCTGCCGTCGAAGCGCGTTAAATTGTTAACCGGCGCGAAAGGCGTGTACAAATGGACGAAAATCTATCGGGCACGGGCGGACGGCGTCGGCATAACTCGCGAATAAATCAAACTTCATTCCTCTCGCCGACAATGCGCCTCGTTTCGACGCGATTACGCAAAACACGCCCGTCGTGTTTCTGTCACGAAAATAGTACAGATTACAACGGCGCGGACGCACGAGCGCGCGCGCGGGGTTTCTTTTTGTTGGAAAAAAAAAGAGTTACAATAAATGGCATAACAATGGAATGGGACAACACAAGCAGCGGCCCCATCGTGAAATGGACGGCTCGATTCGAGTCGCGTCGCGTATGGCCGCGACTCATAAATACGGGTCCATTGTTTCCCGTCGAAATGCTCCGTGCGCTTCCTTTAATTGATTTCCCACGCATCTGTGCCGCGTCTGTGCGTTGTGCCGGCGAACGTAAACCAATATGGGGATTTATCGGCAGGAGACGCCGATTGCTGAGCTATGCGGTGCCCTAAACTATTTAAGCGCGCCGCCACCGACTGGGAATTAGACGCTCCCCAAGCAATCAAACTCTCGCGTACAATTCAAATTATCCGGTCACATTGCGATTATTTTTTCGCGAAGTGGCGCGAGTACGTCGAAACTGTTGCGTTAAACATGGGCCGCGACATGCAGCGCGAATAAATTACAGGGTGGAAAACAGGAAGTCTGCGTGTGAAACGCATCAAATAAAAGTATCAGGCTTTGTCATTTATTATCTAACGATAGACACATTTTTTTTTTTTTTCAAATATATCAAGTTTTTGAATTTTAGAACTGTAAAATTTGATAACTGAATATAATCGGAATGAATTATAAATAGGTATGATGATTGGCCGCGGTTTATAATGTATACATAATGAAACAAGGTTTAATTTCGCATTTGCGTTAAATAACGTTTATACGTAATAAACAATAACCGGAATTCTAGAGGAAAATACGTCGCGCTGATGATACATTTCGCTTCCACTTTCTGTGCAACATAGTATTTTATTTCTCGGAAAGTGATTGTAATCAACAGCATTCCGAGAACCCCCTCTTGCATAACTGCCACTCAATTAGGATAATGATTTTGTAGAATCGTGGAAGTACATGAACGTTCACATCGCGCGATCCATCTCTCGTCACATTGTGCTCCGATGTGATTGACACAAATCTGCCGAGAGGTAGCTGCATTAATTGATTTCCTAAGCGAGCCACGCAACAGCGATAGCATCTATTATGCCGCGATGATGTAGGCAAAGCGGGCGAGGGCGGCTGTTTTAAATGATATGTAAACCAATTACCAGTTAACAGTCGAATGTGTAACCGCTGTTGATTTCTCCGCGTGTTCGCACGCGTGTGTGCATGTTTATCTGCAAAAGAGATTTTGATCGCGCTGTTTTGCGGTTGTTACGGATGAACACTATTATTATGGAACTCGATATTATCGTTTACAACATGTTTCCTATTGCTTTCTCTCGTGCTACGCAAATACGACATCCACGCTTCTTTTTCAATTTCCAAAATATTGTGAATGGAAGCGAATTTGGATAACTGTTTAAAAAAAAAAAATTATAACGACCACGTACTTGAATGTTTTTAGAAAGTTTTTTTTCCCTTAAATCTCTATTCGACAATTTTATCCTGTTTTCTTTTCTTTGAAAAAACTAAAAGTACTGTAATTATAGTTATAACATTTATACACATTTTTTTAAATAAACAATCATGCAAATATTTTCTAGAGATGTTAAAATATATGCAAGAGACATTGAAGTTTTTTTTTTATGTTTATGACACTAATGAAAATGAACTCAGAAACGTCGGTGATCCAACGTGTCGTAAAGGTGTCGAAAAACAACGTGTGTACAGAGTGTATGTACAGAGAGTTAATAAGATACAAATGTTATGTGCCGTTAAATTATTTAGCAATCTAAAGGATATCTTTATTTCTACATTTTTCAAATTAATCGAATATCATTTGGATAGTTTACACTTGAGCATTTACAATGTGTGTGAGATGTCAGATATTTTCTCATTTATAACTGTTAAGTACGATTGCGTGTGCGGATATTTGAGAAAAATTTTATCGATAAGGATAGCTTAACGGAAATGTCAATATATTAAGTAAATATTAAAGACCATTATCTTTGGCAAGCGGCAGCCGCTGGTCTATCGACCTGTTATTCCACGTGATTAATATTGACGATATATTGTGGTTATTGCGAGGTGCTGGAAAGCGGACGAGCAGGGATGCGGTTGGCAGAGAGGGGGGGGTGCGGATTTATGGCTTATATGTCCTAGGGAAGCTCTAAAATTTGTTATTTACGGACCGATGATACGCGTGCAATCCGCGTGTGAAGATCCGTATCCAGAGAGGATAGTCTCGATTTATATTCTCGATGCTGAATACGGATAAAGTTAGGGATACGACGAAGCTACGAGCGAAAGAGAGAGAGAGAGAGAGGGAGAGGACGCGATGGAATCGCAGTCGATGCCTTCGAGCGAAAGCCGCGTTATTCGCGTTACTCGTCGTAGCGATGCAAATTCTCCGCGGCGAGGTATTTTCACGGTAAAAGGTTGACCCCGTTCAAATCGAGCCTATAGAATGATCCAATTACGAGGAACCTATAATCACGCGCGTAATCGCATTACGGACGATCGCCGCGAATCAACGTGTGTACAGATCAGTCACAAATCGTTGTGTAATCGTCGCTCGTCTTGGGTATCTTTTTAATCCCCCCCAAGAAGAAATCGGCTGTACGCGTCGTCGGACCACTCAACGAGCATTAATTACTCCGTTTAGGCGTATTGAGATAACATCGATGCTATCTAACGAGGGGAGATGACGATCGCTAGATTGGAGTGGAGTTTATTGGACCTTTTTAGATGGAAGTGAATAAGCAAATAATAAAGAAAAATTTCGTGCACTTAAGGAAAATAAAACATTGCGACAAGAATTTAATTAAAATACACAGGAAAAAATTGGTATCAAATCAATAATTATATTCTTATATATAAGTAAAAATATAAAATCTTCTTGAAAGAATTTGATCTTAAAGAAATATAATTTGTTTAAATGATGAAATTTATTTCTTCGTGTATGCAAGTTGTGTCTGTTTACGATTATCAAATTCTTTCAAGAAGATTTTATACTCACTCAGAGAAAAAATTATGTTCAAATTGATAAAAATCTTTCTTTAACTTGAATATTTAAATTGAAGTGAAAATATCTTTGGAAAAAATTTATTTGAGAATTTTAAGAAATGATGCTATTAGTTTTAAAAGTAAATAAATTATTTGTTTAACTTGAATAAATAATTATTTAATTCAAAGGAAGTACTAACAGAAATGTAAGAAATAATTTAATTGTTCTGGTTTTAAAAATATATTTCTTTCATTTGAAAAAAAAGATTTGCGTTGTACAACCAAACTATTTCTTTAATTTTAATAAAAGGAGCAACTAAAAAAAAGTCTTCTAATCAAAGAAACTTTTCTTTAATTGTACAGCAATGCATAAATCTCTTTGAGTCAAACAAATAATTTTTTATTCAAGGAATCTTTCTCTGTGTGCTCTTGCTTATACATGAAAATACAATTGTTGATTTGATAATCAATTTTTTTCTATGTAAATGATATTTATGAGTAAACATTTTTTCAAGATATAACGCGATTAAAAAAAATGTTAACTCTTCAATTACGATAAAAAATATGTGGAATATGTTACGATGCAGACGTAGCAGGATGCGAACGTTATTATTCGTTATTTCACGGCGGAGCTTCTTTCGCTACCTCTCGCCGATATCGAGGATAAATGACGGCAGTACACCAAAAAAGCGTTATCGTCATTATTCCGCTTATTATACGCGTATTACATCATAGTGCCGGCTTTACGGAGGTACACCCGTAACCGGCGCGTATGATCGGTGTCGGCGTCGCCAGCGCGACCGATACGTCGATATCGGCTCGGCGCGATTACGACGATAGCCGCGCGTGTCGACGCTACTGCTAATAATACTCTCGCCGTTTACTCTCGTCGTGGGCAGGTCTGCGGTACTACCACTACCACTACTATTGCTGATACTACGAAACAGCCGTGCGACCAATACGACGAGAGTGGTTACTGCC
This sequence comes from Solenopsis fugax, assembly GCA_003595255.1. Taxonomy (NCBI): domain Eukaryota; kingdom Metazoa; phylum Arthropoda; class Insecta; order Hymenoptera; family Formicidae; genus Solenopsis; species Solenopsis fugax. Next base: position 8,535 of record QKQZ01055718.1, on the reverse strand, counting down.
GTCGCCGCCGCCGCCGCCGCCGCTGCTGCTCTCGTTCTCGTCGGCACGTTGTAGCTACGCCGTTTACCAACGCGAAGCTTCGACCGGCTCCGAAGAGCGAGCAGGATGTAGGACACGACAGGGCCCGCGGAGAAAGAGAGACGAGGAGACCAGTCGAGAGAAAGAGAGAGAAAGAGTGCTGAGGCACCCACAAGAGACGTAGTCATTCACGTTCTTTCTCTTTCCCTCCCGTTGAATTTTTTTCAATCGAATGTAATTTTATTCGTCCCAGATTTATCATCTTCGCGTATCTCTGCGCCTCTCTCAACGTACTTCGTATAGAAAAGATGCTAATTTTTTTCGGAATAGTTTGTAGATTTTATATTTTCGCGTGCTATATTTGATCGTTTCAATTTTACGAGCACAGTTGCTTTTGTTACTGATCGAGAATCCGTGTCTATATTTTTCAGTTCCTTTTTTTTTAATGCCGAGTATTTTATATATACGTAATGATCTGAAGTAAATTACAGAAGATGATTATTTACTCGAGAAAACTAGGTCTCGACTATTCCCGCACCCTTAACCCGACTATTCTGGGGTTAAATGCGAGCAGTCGTGTATCATCTTTTGACCAGTTTACTGTCGATTTTATGTCCCTGACTTGACATTGGCCATCTGCCATAAATCTTCTCTTTCCTTTCATACAAAATCAAAAAACTTTCAGTGAGTAATTAAGGAATTCTCTATCATAAATCTTAAAATCTGTTGTAGCGTTGTTTTGAGTGATTTACAACGAATTTTAGGATTTATGGTTCTAAAAAATTATATTTAATATTTTTTGCAAAAAAAAAATAATGTTTGGCTTTAGGATTTATGGCTCTAGAGAACTCGTTAATTTCTTAAGAGGCTGTATACAATTTTTGGCTTTACGTAACTTATGCACTGAGAGAAAAATGGTATTTGTGATTATAATTGCTTGACAAAATAATTACGAGTTCGATTTTTGCTCTATTTATGCTGTTATTATGGCTATAATATTAATAAGCTTATGTTTATAGCTCTATCAATTATAAAAAATTTTGGCATAAAAATTATTATAATTTCAAATATTAATACAGTAAAATATGGATCAAGATATCGATAAAGTAAAAGAAACATTTTTATATAATAAGTGCAATCACAATTATAGTAAATATAATTATTTTTAAGCATTCGCTTGCTATTTACATGATAATAGTAGCTAATAGCTATAAGTAAGCTATAATAATAACTAATAGCTATAATTTGCATAGTTAAAACAACTATGAATATATAGCTGGCACTGAAAATGGATATGAATTGTAGTTAAATTATGGTAATTACAACCATTTTTTTCTCAGTGTGTCCTCACTCCAGGGAACTTCTCTATCTTATATAATACTTGTTGGTAGTCTTCTACTCTCATTTGGACAGTTCGTTTGCTAAATTGCTGCGAACTCGTCGAAGAAACGAAGAAGGGTGGCAGAGGAATGAAAGAGACGCGGCGAGAGACGAGCCGATACCTAATCCTCCCTTCGTTGGCCCACTCTCGGCTCACTCTCGGCAGGAAATCAATATAGAGGGACTTTCGCGTCTCCCTCTCCCTCTCCCTTTCCCGCCCCCATTTGCCCTTCTCTCTTTAACGCCCTCCCTTCGTTTTCCTACTTTTCTTTCCGAGTTAATCATGTTGTTTGAAGAATTCGAGAGAAAGAAAAAAGGAGAAAAGTAAATAGATGCATTATTATTATCTTCCATTATCGCGAAAATATCCTTAGACTTCAAAGACTTCTTCGTGATTTATCGCTTATTGTTGTGCGGGCCAACCCACGTTTTTTGCCCGCTAAATATTACGTTTAGAAATTTATATGAGAAAAAAAAAGATTGTTAACTTGACTAAATTTTTCAACTCGATTAAATTCTTTCAGTTCTATTTATGTATTTGACTGAAACACATAAAATACTTGAACTTTAGTTTAAGCATTTAAATTCAGTTCAAGTTGAAAAATTTAGTCAAATTAACAACTTCTTTCTCAGTGTAGGAGATGTTTAGTTAGCGTTGGTCTTTGAAAGTTTGTCGCTCTACTTTGTATAAATATATAAGAATTATTGTCATCTTTAATACTTTATTATATCAAGTGTATGTTTCTCGTTTATTTTTTAAAAAAATCGATAATTTTTTGTTAATATTAAGGTAGTGATCATTGGATCATCGTCACTTTTGTGCAAATCGCGATTTCAAATTGTATCAGCGCGAATACTTTCAATCGTTTATGATGATTCATTAATTGCGATTCTCCGTCCCACGAGATGCTGCGTATAACTTTAAATAATGACACGTGTTTCTAGAATTCCCGTTTCCTTGCATCATCGCGCATTTCAATATTTGCTGCCCACGTAAATTAATAACCGATGCGATCGGACGGTATTTGCAGTGAACTGCACAGGGAGGGGTGGCGTTCTCCCGGGAGGGAGGAACGGGTTGCGGTGTGCGCGAGGAAAGTTGTACGTCATCGAGCGTTGGCGCGTCGGCGTGACGTAGCGGAAGTCAAGCGTCACCGCTGACGTAACTACGTCGGAAGAGGAGGACGTCCGAAAGAGGCCATTGACGAGGACTTGTTGCACGTCCTTTTCTGCATGCGACAAAACCGCGACGTCGCGCTGCGGACGGGATCTAATCAAATTGATCTAACGTATCAAATCTGACGTCACGATGGGAAAACTCGTTTTAACATCCACGATCAAGTTTCTTGCACTTTAAAATAAATATCTAAGGGTGAATGCGTCGCTATTCAACAACGATGCAAAATATAATTTGCTACTTTTCGAAAATGAAAATGAAAATGTTGCTTTTTTTTTTTTTTATAAAATCGAGTACATTTCGAGCTTGTCGCGACGATTCTTATTTTTCTCTCACGTAAGTTTTCGCGTGCCGATCAGATTCTAGTCGTTATTAAAATGCAGTAGTACTTGTTAAATTATTTTCTAAAGTCAACTTGTCAAGGAATGTCCGTAATCAAGACGAAGTCCGAAGATTGCGATGATTAATGTTTACTTGTTGTATATCTTGTATACATGCCTTTTTTTTTAATGCCTCTGTCTCTCGACAACTAGTAGTGAAATAAGAACACTTGATATATAGAGAATCATTCATATTGAATGAAACATGAAACATGATTTACATCCAATCGCGTTTATCTAAATGCACATATGCATCGTTAATTACGTAATCGTTATCTCGTTCTCAGACACTTTAAAAGAATTACATTGATGAAAGATAGAATTTTTATCCATTTTATTTGTCATTTGTTTGCGTGATAATATGAAATTTCATTTGGGACGTGTTAAATTTTCTGTTTTAAACAATATATTTTATATTTCCTCGATTTGCTCGTTAATATAAATTTTAATCGCTCATTTAGCCATTATCGTTTCGCCGTTTATTTAGAAACAATTCAGTCTTAACGGAATGACATTGCATGAAATCGTTACAGCGAGAGAATTTTCCGGTTATACGTCATAGCGCCGCTACGTCAGCGGATTTTTCGCGGATTCCCACAAAGCTTCGATTCAGCTGAATTTCACTTTGATCAAACAGCTGTATCTACGTTTAATCAAGACGATCCTAGTCACACAGGCTATGACGGGAGGGTGTTTCGATTAGGCAAATTGTGTCGGACTGTAAATTAGTAATTTTCCGCTTGATATAAATGACGGCTGCCGTTATCGTTTGCATAATCCTTTACCATCTTGTTTCACATTTTTGTTATCGCAATGCGCGATGAGTCACGGAAAAGTTCGGTCGATGTCTTTTAAGAAATCGGGTAATTTTCAGAAGAAGGGCACGTCATAAAGGCGCTTTTTGTAAAAAAAAATATGTAAGTCTTTTTACATCAAAAGACGAGTTTTAGAATATTTTCTAAAAAAAATTTATGCTGTAAGTAATAAAATTTTGCGATATGAAATAGTTTTCAGTATATTAACGCATGAATCTCTATCTATCGCATTTATAATTCTTAAAGCGGTTTCAACGAAAGTGTCTCCGGCATAAAGATTGCTGTAGTCTTTTTTTTTTTTTTCATGCAGTCACTTAATTGCGAGCGCTCTATCACGCTGATGTTGTTTAAAAATGTATTTCTCGTCTTTTATTATCATCTGAAATCGATATCTAAATTATTAATCGCACATACACCATTGCGACATTGCGAACAGGTTTCAATTGGAGGATTGATGGAATAGCGGCTGTGCGATAACGACGACCCCCGACAACTAATGCAGCGATAACGACCATCGCGATAAATACAATCGCGCTTATCTGCTCATGACGTTTAACATACGCCGGTTTGTGCAAATCGCGCGTGTCTTACCGCATAGATTGAAGCACATTTGAATTTTTCAAGGACAAATTTCTTTAAGTTGATAAAGCCCCGGTGCATATTCATGACTAATAAATCGGGAGACCAGAAAAACAGTTGTGTTACTGTACACGATTACCACATATAATATTGAAAGACATACGACCGTTACACACGCAAATTACACGATTTACTGACGATTATTTTTTGATATAATTTTAATATNGATTTGATAATAATCGGACACATTTCTCGTATATAGTTTTTTTTTTTTTTTTCATATACTGTGTTGAAGTAATGAGAAATTGTGAAAAATTTCTACAACGTTAAATTCCTCAGCGTTACTTTTTTAGTTATTCTTTTCTGCGTAGATTCGAAACGGCCTACGTAATGCGTTCAGCGTTAATAATGTCTAACGACAGCACGCCATTCGCACGTAATTGGCTGTCGCAATTGTCTTATTGATAAAGTGTTGTAGCTGGAATATGAGGTCGCCATATGTCGAGATACAGAACTGAACCGCAAAAGAGACGGTATTTCCTGTTTTCTCGTTCCTCTGCGGTAGCACCGAGGTATTTCCTGCGCGCGTATTTCCTTCGCGAAAGTAGGCACGTAACATTTCTACCGTTTTTATTTCACAAGATATACATTATTAATAGATGTAACAGGAGAAACGTAATTAATTCATAGTAATCTAGCATTGCCAAGTTTGTTGATTAAACTAACATATGATATTAATATAAAAAAATGAGTTGCAGAAAACTCATTAAATTTAATCGATAAATTCTAAAAGAAACATAAGAAACTAAAAGACTTTTTTCTTACAATAAATTAAGGATGTAGATATTCAATAATCCTCTGCAGACTGCACTATTTAAAAACATTTTAAAAACTTTTGGTATACTCTCTCTTTTTTAACATTTAGAAATACGATTATATGATTTGAAACGTTTGTTGTACACGTCCGAATTTAAGGTCGAATCAGTAAAATGGGAAAAATCATCTGCAGAAGGATAGTTATGTCACTTCGCCGAATTATTAATCTGATTAAAAAATCGTAAACATATCAATACAATGGACTCTCGATATTTAGAAATAATACTATGAGATAGATACCAAAGATTAAACGTAACAGCACGGTTGCAATTGTACAAATTAAAGTATACAAACTTTAATCCTTTTGTTGTATTATATAATAACTTCGAACGTATCGATTCTCTTTGGAGTTATTCTCAGTGCATAGAATTCCGTATAGTCAATCATTCGAAACGTTCGAAGTTATTATATAATACAATAAAGGATTTAAAGTTTGTACACTTTAATTTGCACAGTTACAACCGCGCTGTAACTCTTATTAGCCTTCGGTATTTATTTCAGTTTCAATCTGATTCAGTCAGGATCATACGCAGTGGGGCAATTAGAATGCAAAATTCATTAAAGTACGAAAAGTTTTCCCTCTCGTAATTTCGGTCGCGTTACTGATAAACACGAGGATCGTGTTTACCTCCGCGGCAAATGACAGCTCATCCACGTATCGACCTGTATTCCGGCCCGCGCAACCGCGGAAATTTTCTAATCTTGTTCTACTTGACGGCAGATCCGTGCGACAAAGTTGTGCGGCTTCCTGTTGTTCTTTTAATTTGTTTTTGTTTTGCTGCGCCGCAAAACGAGTCTCCGTGGCGCACGATCGATATCCCGTCTCTCTCTTCCTCTTTGGCGACCGGAACAACACGATCATTGTTCGACAATGGTGTCAGTAGAAAGTTGGTAGGGTTTATAGGTGATCGAATGCCCCTGACTAATTATCTAACCGGGCGAGGGTCGGACGGACGCGATAAGCAATTTATGCGCGGACACAGCGCACGAACTGATGGACCAAGTGTCCGTCGCAGGCGGCCATTATCCCCTGTTTAACCCTGTCATATTTGAATTATTCCTAAATGTCAAAGGAAAGTAGCTTTTAGAGGTGTGTCAATTTGTTTGAACAAGAATCAAATCAGATAAGATTCGGATTTAAATTTCTAAGATTCCGAGTTTGAGCTATTTGAAAATTCCGAAATTAAGAGGTTTGAATACGAATCGCATATTTATTTGCTTTATTTGATACGACGTACTTACGACGTAAAAAATTGAAGTTTTTCAGAAAATGAGTTTGAATGTTTTGAATTATTAAAATTTTGAATCATAAAATCATGAAAATATCATTTTTAAATACAATTTTGGTATAATATCTCTTCCTTTTTTTAATTTTAGAAGCTTATTTATGTCGTTCTATCTAATAAGAACTTCAAGGATCCGTTCATATACATAACATAATTAAAAAAATGCCAATTTTTAAATTATATCGTTACAGCAAATGAGCTATTGATTGAATGATATATTGACAATTTTATAAAATCACATTTAATGTGAAAAATGAATTTTATATATTTCTTTCACATAATGAATCTTTTTCTTATATAGTAATCTTTTTTTATTATCTACGTTTTAAAATTTAACCTAATTATTTATTATTAATAAAAAAAATTTCTGTAAATTAAAAATTAATAAAGAATAATTAAAAGGCAAATTAGAGACAAGCTGGATTTTAGCACTATCATACATTTATTTTAACAATGTATGATAATATCTACATACTTTTTATGATTGTTGGATTAAAAATTATAGTTTAAGTTACATTTAAAGTGACGTTATCATACGATCGTTTCGACTTGATAATAAGTCAGTCTTAGTGATTAGGTAAAGTTTGCATTCTAAAATACAGTGTCGTATTTCTTACCTAAGTCTGTTTCGTAGTCGCCAGTCATATTTATTGGTCGAGAACAGCAAGAGTTAATGTATTTAAAATTAAAAGGTCATCTTCGAATTAAAGTGTATAAATAGTAAAAAGGTTTGTTAAGATGTAGTAACAAGAGTATGTTATAACGTAAATCATGGTAATCGTACGAATTAAAAGTTACATTTAAATGACACTTTAAATGCAATTTTTAATCAAACCATTGTGAAAATTACATCGTTAAAATAAATTTGTAATAGAGCTATAATTCACATAAAAAAAATGTTTTGCTGATAGATAGATTTCTAGGTGCCACAAAAATTTATCGCTATTTTTTGTATTTGCTAAAATATTGTTTGTCACATGTAAAATTTATAACAGCAACATTTTAGCGATTTTTTTAGAAAATTCAAGTCTCATTGCCAATTATATATAGTCAAATTTTATAACAAGGATTGACCTTAACATGAATAGGCGTCACAGAAAAATTTTCTTTCTAAATTTTACAAACAGTTCAGATTTCAGATATAAATTCTGTTAATTAGAAGATTGATTAAGTACCAAACATATTTGCTATAAATTATTTATCTGTCTTAGTTAATTTTTTGCAGCCAAAAAATTGTGGCTGTACTTGCAAGATCATTTTTTTAGAGTAACTTGTCTCTTTGCTCTTTAGTGATTTTTTATTAATTTATTAATTATATTGTTAATTGAAGTTGTGTTTTAATGATTCGATTCGGGTAAAATTCTGTCGATTTGGATTTAAACAAAGAAATTCGATTCGATTCGGTATCAAAGAACCTTGACACATCTAGTAGTTTTTTATTTTTAATAATACATGTTATTACCACTTATTAGATACGCAGCAATTTATTATCTGTGTTTATAGTAAGAGACAATTTTTTGTTTCGATTCAGACTATGTTACACAATAATAACAAAATGCTGAAGACAGCATTTAAAGAGATAAATTAAATTTCGCATTTCTGCATTACATTTAATAGGTTCTCAGGATAATTCGGATAATTAATTTTTTTTTCACGAAAATATCGAGACTGTGTGAAAAAGGAAACAATTGTTGCTCCGTTATTGCGCATTATCATCTCCCGTGCGAGTATTTCGGCGCGATCTTCGTACAAGTCGTATTCACGATTCTTTACGCGGATCGAACGATTAATTGCTGGAAGCTTAAGATCGCGATTAAACGGCGGAAGTAAAGGTCGCGCGATTGCATCGGAAGCACGCCAATAATCCGCTCGTATGCGCCAAGCAGGCCAGGCGACGGCGACGGCGACGTATCGCGTGTACACGCGCAGCGCGCATGTATACCGCATGGGTGGTAAAACAGCGTCTCCGGGCCGGGTCGCGCATGTCCACCCGCAGATGTCGCCCACGTTGCCAGGTGCGCTCG
>QKQZ01055717.1:0-21536 GCA_003595255.1 Solenopsis fugax | reverse complement strand
AAATAGATCCTTTTAAGCCCTACAACTTTTGTCTGAACGTATTTTTGATTGGACCTTATTCTGAAAAGATAAAAGGGGTGTACGGGTAGTCTGAGACACCCTGTATATTTATATATATGTATATGTGTGTATGTAAAAACATATACGTATATTTAAATTATTTTATCTTATTTTTATTTTTCCAGTCTCAATTATTTTTAATATTTTCTTTTTTCCTCTTTTACATGTATATACAAACATAATAGAAATAAAAACATATAAAAAATTGTTATTAGAACACTGAAAAATAAAAAAAATTTTAGAAGTATCATAATCATAATCGAAAAACACCTGTCATTTAAAAGGGTAGTTTTTTCATTGAATATCTAATTGTCAGGATATCTAATGATTTTATATTTTATATAAATTTTTGTCAATGAAATCTATAGCCGCGTATATAGCTTGATTTTTCATGACACTAATATTCCTACACACGACGAGATTTTCAAGTATACCGTAAATTGTATGATGATTCTCCCGCTTTTGTATGCTTTATTTTTTCATTAATATTTTTCCATTATTCGAGCTCACTCGGTTTTTTCAACCCATTGTTCGGTAAAAACAAACTCGCTTTCCTGATGTTTTAACCCTTTGCGGGTGTACCGGTTTCGCTGGCGAAACGCCGCGATATTTTAGACGTATTGTTGGCTTTCACACACGTGTAACTTTTAAGAGAAATGTCGAGCCGAATACTGAGATTTAATATCCGAGCGCTTCCTTCTACACATTGTTCATGGTAGAATTTAATTTCCTCCGCACTTTTATTCGGCCTCGTCGCAACGGCGTTAAAAGCTCGCGCGTGTGGTTCGCTGGTGCGATAACAGAACGTTATTGCCGAGTCGCTCTGCCATAACGAATTTGCAAATTACTGTTATTGGAGTCCCTTAAATTCGCCACTTGCACACGCGAGAGAGCGGTTTTCGTCCCCTGCGCGACCGTATTTTCCGGTTTGTACGCGCGGCCGTAATCCAATTAAAAGGTGATCGAAGCGTGGAAGAGAGACGCTTCATCGAGAGGCAGATAGAGAGAAATGGTGGAGGATACCCAAGCCAGGTGCACGGTTACCCCAGTGGCAAAAATGGCGGCGGCGCCGCGTCCAATTAGGCTGGCGGTAACAGCGTCGGTTTTGAAAAATTCGATTAGCCGCCACAATGCCTGTCGCTGAACTTCTACCCATTTCCGCTCCGCTTTCAACCCGACGATCACATCCCCCTACTCGTCGATCTTCCTCGATCCGAGAATTCTTCCTCCGCTGTCAAACGGCGACTCTTCTCTTCTCTGCGGCTCGCGCAGCGTCTTCAGTTTTTCACCTTCGAGCTAAATATTTAACTCGCCGTTGGTGGCCGGAGGATGAAAAACGACAAGGGTGATACGGGAGCGTCAGAAGAGAAAGGGCCGGTCTGAGAGCGTTTCCGGGGGTGCGAACAAAAGGTGCGCAATCCTCGGAGCTCCTCTCGGAGGTACTCGCGTAGAAAGAAAGAGGATCGTCGAGGCACGGTTAGAGCTTTGAAGAAAGCAAGAGAGAAGAGCGAGAAATAGATTTTTTCACCAACGCGCGACGCGCGTTGGTGTTTTCTAATTTCCGTATGCGCGAGAGGGTAACGCATTCGTTTTGCCACCGCAGTCGTTGTTTTCGGCGAAAATATGCCGGAACGGTCTGATATCGGCTGCATCGAATGTTCGGTGACCTCAACGGGATCGGAATAATTTCTTTTATGTTCGGCAAGGAACGTGAAAGCCTGAGTCTCGAATTACATAACATTCGATATTTATTGGTGTATGTAACGCTTAGCATGATAAAATGGATATTAGAGTTGCCAAGAATATGAAGTTTTTACGGGAATTATTAGCTTCCATAAATTAAACTTTAGAGTTGTAGATTAATAACAAAAATCCTTATCCAATAAAACTCTTGAGTTTTACTTGGGTATAGACAGTCAGCTTCAACTTTTATTATAGAAATCTTCGATATCAAAAATTACAAAGAAAGTTATGGAAAGGATAGTCTTTCAAATTCAAATTCTCGTTTTACGGGAGGAGTCAAGTTGCGAAAGTTTAAAGATTAAGAAAAAATAATACGCAATATTTTATGTAAATTTATATAATTATGTAGGGGAGAGTAGCTGAATGCTTAGCATTGCTTAAAATATTTTTACTTAATATAAGCAATATTTAGTGAACATAAATAAATGAGAATATAAAATAAATAAGAAATGAAAGTAATATAGACAAAAATTTAACAGATTACATCTTGTTTTATACGTTAGCGATACTTTAAAAAACAGATATTGATGTTAATTTTTGATCAATTTTTGTAGCTAATAATAATAATTAAGCAAGTTTGTATTTGTTACATTCTTATTTACAAGATTTATTAGAGTATATTTTACATACGTAGTATATATACACACTTGTGTAATTATCATAAGGATTAAATCGATATTTTTATAAAATTTATCATGTTTCCTAAATCGTACTACCACAAATTTATTACAATAAATGATATTAATGTAAGACTAATAAAAGATAATAGTAAAATTAATAATTAATATAAATAAAAATATGCCAAAATTGCAAGAATAAATTCAAGTTAGATTACCAATGCCCTTATTTTTTTTCATTACATTGTTATTTATAATTTTATAATTAATTATAAAATATTTTATATTTTTTAAATAAATTATTAATAAAATAAGTATTAGTTGATTTCTTATATTTTTAATTATTTTAAATTCTAAATTTGATATTTTCATATGATTTAGAAGACCCACAGGTACGATATAGGCGACTGGTTGCCTAATCGTTCCTTTTATAGCATGTTGTCAAGAGGCTTATAATAAATTAATCTGTTATTGGCGAAAGGTTAAACATTGCAGTAGCAGGTAATCGAATATCAAGCTTCAACATTTATTCGCATATCAGTATCGAATGAGAATAATAAAAAATAACTTAAGTGGTACTCATTTGGCAACTCTTCCTTAAATAACTATATAAATTTAATTAATATCTCTAAACTATATATCGTATTCCACATGTGCGAATTGTCTTCCAAATAGATGTTATTAACACAATCCGCATGTAATACAAAATTCGAAAAATTTTAACTTGCGTCACTTTTCTTCCGGGGGCGCGTGTTATATATTCTCTGTATCTTTCTTTTATTTTTTATTTAAAAAGATCTCTCTTCATATTTTACACTCGCTCGCCTACGAGCTGTTACTACAGTTGAGATATTTTAAGGCTCTCACTGCGTTGGCCCATACAACGTTGCGTATTCCCGCTAATTGAATATCTCGCGGAATAATAACAGAAGGCTCTTTTGCTCTGGAAAGTGAATACACGAGTATTTCTGTGCATTTATAGTTTGCACCATTTTTCTTTTCTAATTAAGGCGCAATCTAATATCGTAGGTCGCTCCTCGACGGCGAAGAGGCGTGTAATATCGCGTTCTTTTCTAAATTTAGAGCGCACGTTCATTGAGGTAACATTTTCTGATTACCACGTTTGAACGTCGCAGCGGATATCGGATTTTTCCGTACTTCCGCGTGTTTGATCGAAGTTGACCCAAGAGTTAACAACGTAGGAACAGCACAACTTTTTCTTCTGAGAAGACACGGAGCGGTGAACGGTGGTGACATTATACCATTATGCAATACTTTAACAAACGTGTATAAGGTATTCTAAAATTATCACCCCTCCCTTTCTTCTTCTTCCTACGTGCAAAAGATTCGATACATTAACTTATTTAAAAACTTTTTTATATAAGGCGAACATTTGGTTCAATTAAAAAAATAAAAATTATTAGAAATAAAGAAATTGTATGCTGTCGTATCTTTGAAATCCAGATAAATATCTTTCGTAAATAAAAGAAATGATAATAATTCACTATATACGTTAGAATACCGCGTCGACGGAAATTAGAATTTCTTATCGTAAAATTTTTGCGACGAAACTTAAACGAATAGATACGAATCAGTATGACTGTATTACGTTATCCTATTTCTGGTTGTTATTATTGAGTTAACGCCCGAAAATTATTCCGTTGTTCCTCTCATTACGAGAAACATTGCATTTTCCTGCCCTCGTTATTACGTTAAATCAATATGATTATATTCTGTTGCTAATTTACTGGACTTGCGTTTCTATTGAGGGCGAAACAGACTGATTCTGTCGTATGCTAATGAAAGTGCCATACTTACGACGGCGTGTCCTTGGCTGAGCACTTTGAAGACTCGCAATTTGCATTTATTATCCAGAGTTTCGGTATGTCCTACATCGGAATCTCTGACGCGTTTCTAACTTCCTGAGGAACTAATTATTTCGCTAATGGGAACACAGATAAGCGCAGCCAAAATCCCTAAATTTACGAATCTTGCTTTAATTACGAGAATTTCGAAATTTTTTCAAAAATAAATTTTACAAACACGATACATGTATCGTACGCCATATGGTCGACGTGTATTCTCCGAACGTTTTCCATTTTCATTTACACTCTTCATCAAATAAACAAAACGAATAATTATCTGAGTGCTCTGGAGAGTAATACCTTACTACATACAATTACTCGAGGACCACATCGGCAATTGATAATTAATGATAATGATGCAGCGATTTAATAACTCATTCGATCAATGCTAGGTTCTAAAGCGATGATAGTTAATATCGAGCGGTTAGACGTTATTTGTTCGGTGGTCGGCAATAATTGATGCATTCCCAAGTCGTCACAATGGGCCGCCACATAATTACGTCGCATGTAATTATATCGGCACATGTGGTCGCGATATATATTGTAAAATCCGGGGGTGCGCCTCGCGTCGAGAGAGACCGGCACCGGCGATCCCCCCCCGCCCCTCGATTCCTCTCGTAACTTTTTTTATGCGACTATCGCGAATCTGTCTCAACAGGGACCGCCGGCTTCTCCTTGACGTTATTATCCTGACTTGTGGTCCCGAGAAACTCGAGGATCCTTGGTCCGAAATCCTCCAGGAGCTCGAAGTTCTCGAATATAATCCATGGAATCCCTTTACCTAATTCCCAAACACACTCGGAATGTCGAGATCCACTACTCGACCATATGACGCGTTACCACATTTGCGATGAAACAGAAGGAGAAGTACGTTCAGTTAAGCGGCCGCGTTATCGATACAGTACATATGAAACTTTTTCCGGTAGCTCCGCCTATGTTTGAATCAGTTTCAGTTGAACAGTACACGCGAAACCATTACATTAAAGTTTATTGTTTCGATTGGAAATTTAGTTTTTTTTCTGCGCACAGAGAGGAAAAGGAAGAGTAATAATTATCTTTTTTTACAATTTGGATCCAATTTTTCTGCAAATTTTAAATTTAGTTCAATTGTATATTTTTTAGAATTTAATTTTTAACTGCATAAGCTAGAAGTGTTAAAGCAAAGCCTAACTTTGTGAATTTTTTGTGGATAAATGGAAAGAGATAGAAAAGTCTGGTTTGTTTCATTATAAAAGTTGTAATTCTCTCTCTCTTTGCTATTAAAATTTTAGAGAAGTAATTTAAAAAGTAATTATAATTCTAGACTATTCCACTACACGAAATTGTGAGGGGTCCATTTGTACCCCATCAGTGTGGTTATGGATTTAAGATTATATAAAAAGAATCGATTGAATAACAACGTAAAGATATTGATGGCCATTATTTCATGTTTATGAATATTTGTTTTATTATTATAACATACAGTCGACAAATATGCATGAATTGAATTAATGCAAAACTGATTTCGAGAGAAACAAATCATTAATATATGTGACTTAATAATAAATCAAATGAAATTACTAATCCGTGCGAATACGCGGTTTCTACCTTTATGCGGTATTTTCGAGCTCTTTTATACAGAAGAATGAGGGCGGGAGAGGGAATATGGGTTTATGAAACTGTTATACTTCGCGTATCCTCCTATACAGTAACTATGTTTCTGCCGCGCACGTCGCGCGGCTAACGTAGAAGCTCGGCGCGGTGTGTGCAATCTATGCACTCGACGAAGTTTACTCGCCGCACTGCAGTGGTAACGACTCGTCGGCGTTGCTGCTGCTGCTGCTGCCGCCGCTGCTGCGTGCCTTCTCGCGTCGAGAATGGATTCTCCCCACCTGTCTGCTTCGAAATGATTTTCGAAGAGTCCCGTGTATAGCTTCGTCGCCGCACACGCGCTCGTAACGCGATCGCTTTCCACCCACGCGCGCGCACTCACGCACGCACGCACGTACGTACGCTCGCACACCACCGCGCACACCTTGACAGGTATCGCGATGATAGATACGCCCGCGCGCGCAGCGGCTTTTTTATTCATCCTCACCGCTTCCGGTCCCTTCACGATTCCCTGGCAACCGGCCAGGATCGCAGCTCGTCCGAACCAGGACGCGCGCGGTGCTCTGAAGTTCGATGCGCAGCCCCGTTAGGCAGTGCCCATTTCAAAATGAATTTTTCTCCTCTCTCTCTCTCTCTCTTTTCCTTTTCTCTTGTTCCTTTTTCCGCGCGAAGCGTTCCGGTCGAACGAGGCCGCGCAGTAGAAGTTCCCGTACCCGCGCGTATTTTCCCGAGCGAGACCGTGATTTTTTGGTACACGATGTTTTCGTAACGATGATAAATAGATAGATAGATAGATCGTTAAACATAGAACAAAAATCTTGAAATCTGTGTACAGATTAGCAGACATAGCGTAGATAATTGCCAAATGCGTGCCACTTAAACTATTTTTTATTATATTTTTTATTTGGGGCTGCGAATCAAAGTTCGAAATTGTAGTTAGATGTTTCAGTTATAAATTATTACATGTTAAATCTTTTTTAATAACAAATTAATTTATTATAAGCTTTTCTATAACATGCAGCAAAAGGTGTAATTTAGAAAACCGGTAGCCTAAAGCGTATTTGTGGTCTCTTAAATCGTATCATCTTTGAAAATATCGAATTTATGAACTAAAGTAATTAAGAATATAAGGAATCATTAACTAATATTTTTTATTATTAATTTATTGAAAAAAAGATCAAATATTCAATAATTAATAAATAACAATAATAAAAAGGTAAGAACAAGGTACTGCAATAAAACTGGTTTGAATTTATTTTTGTAATTAACATATTTTTTTCATAGCAATTACTAATTTTACTATCACTTATCAATCTTATATAATATAATTTCTAGTATAATTATCAATCTTATCAATCTTATATAGTATAATTATCTAGTATAATTTCTTTACAGTAAACTTTGTAGTGGTACGAATTAAGAAACTGGATACAGTTTGTAAAATATCGATTTAATTTTTATAATAATTTTAAATATATATACGTATGTACAATGAATTAAAATATTCTATAAGTCTCTTCTCTGTGATGAAAATATAACAATTCAAAATAAAATTGCATAATTACCATTTATATTATCAGCAATACAAGTTGACGAAAATTTACATTAGATGTGCTTGATTTTCTAAAATGCTGATAGCATGCAGAAAACAAAGTAAAACTTGTTAAATTTTTGTCTATATTACTTATTTCTTATTTATTTTTTATTTTTGTTATTAAGTAAATGTTGCTTATATGAAATAAAAATGTAAAATATTGAATAGGTACGCTTTAGAAGACCGGTACGCATTAAGCAACTTTTCTCTATATTATAATTATTTTAGTCGAGCGGTTGTTACACTTTAAAAATAAAGAGAAGTGATTCGTTAAGTGTTCTATTAATAAAATGGAGTAGGAATTGGCAAATGAAAATTTTCTTCCTCATCGCGACGGGTGTATCTCATATGACAAAGGATGGTGATTGATCGTGGTGGAAACTGTGGAAAGTAATCATGTAAATTCAGGCGTAATCGATTTTCTTTCGTTTACCACTTCGTGACACTTGGTAATCGCGAGGCTCCTACCCGGTTCGATGCTTTTAACGAAATATTAGATGGAGCCGCGCCGCGCCGGATCCGCGATATCTCGGATTTCGAAGGAGATTTGTCACCGACAAATATATGTTAGCATCCTCGCGGGAGAGAAACCTCCGGCGGGGAGACATAGAAACTCCTCGCTCGCGGAAACATATGTAGCGCACGTTCGTCTACGGAGAAAGAATTCTTTATGGACGCCTCGTAGAGGCTCGTATATTATCGCATAATCGTAAAGGCTTAAGCGCAATGCGGTCGGCTCCTCTCGACCCAGGAAACTCGGGCTGAAACTACGAACGTTGCGTTTTCTTTCCGGCTGTCTTTCCATCGTCTTTTTCTCCCTTCGCCCCTTCCTCTTTTCTTAGTGTTCGCGCTATTCCGGCTCTCCGCGGAAGGATTTCACGGACAGTTCGGTCGCACGTAAAAGATGAAACGCCAGCGGGAGAAGCAGACGAGGTCTCAAGACAGGAAGCTGCTTGTGAATTTTTCAAACTACGATGAATTACCTCTGATAGTAGGTCTGGTCGCGGAACTGCGCGGAAGACGAGAACTTCTAGGGACGGATGAGCAGACGGTGCGCGCAAATTGTAATAATTCGACGAGGTGATGTGTCTACATTACGTATTTATCGCGACGAAATGAGCCGGAGCGGAATGTTGACAGCGATTGAATCCCGAGACGATTGCTTCGAGCAAAATTCGTGGGGTAAATCAATTTGACAAGAGTTCGGCTGCCCAGAACGTATCGAGAGATTCGAAAGAATTTTCTGATTTCCCCATTTTCGCGATAGATATCGGGTTTTTTTTAAGCCTTCTATGTTTTTTAAATGCAAACATTCGCACCATAGGAATTATTTGCACAATTTTAGATTTATATTATAATGACAATATTGTAAGTATCGTATAGCGTGTTAAAAAACAAAGAAATAATATAAATCCGTAATAGCAATCTATCCAATAATTTACGATGTAAAGAATATATAAAAAGAATAGCATGTTTTTGAATCTCTACGAATTATGGACATTCGCCGTTCCCAAGATTTAACCCTTTCACGCAATTCGGGAAGGATTCTCACATTATACATGCTATTATAGGTTTTTAGGATCGCTAAATTCAAATCCGTTGTCAGATTTCTAAAATTCAGAATGGCGAATCCAATATTATAGACAAAAAAATGAAAAGACCCACCATGTTGAATACAAAATTATAATAAAAAATTCAAAATTGGCACTCTCAAGAATCTTTGTACATAAATACACAACGCATAATCCTTTCAAATTACCG
This sequence comes from Solenopsis fugax, assembly GCA_003595255.1. Taxonomy (NCBI): domain Eukaryota; kingdom Metazoa; phylum Arthropoda; class Insecta; order Hymenoptera; family Formicidae; genus Solenopsis; species Solenopsis fugax. The sequence continues at coordinate 12,306 of QKQZ01055717.1, read as the reverse complement.
CAAAATTGCATTTATTTGTAGAAACTTCCGTTTTTTTAACTTTATATTATAAAGAATTGAAAATTAAACCTGCAAAAAATCTGTAAAAAATTATATTTTGTGTTTTAGGATATCTACTTTATTTAAAAAATGCATCTATTTAGAACAGTTTACGTACAAATGAAAAGTAACATTTAAAAAGTAACTTTTTTTGGATAATTTATTTATAACAACAAAAGCATTAACAAATGATCATTGGAGAGCAAAGATTGAACCTAGAGTTTTAATCAAAAACATCAAAAAGTCCAATAATATTGATAAATACTACATGATATAATTAAAAGAAGAAAATAAAAATGTGTCTCATATATGATAAACTGTGACAGAAAAGGTTAATTTATTAAAGAATGAATTTACATCTCAAATATTGCCATCCTTTATTATTTTTGGATGTATCAAAGTAAACATGTATTAGGATGTTTCACAGATACAGAGGAAAATATGATAATTATATATTCGCTTGTTCATACAAAGTAGCTTGTACAAAGTGTTATTTCACGTCAGACTTCGAAATTGTACGTCTCGAAGCACGAAAGAAAGAAAAAGCTTCTTTAGCATGATGTATCTGTCTTCAGCTTTAAAGCTTTTGAAGATAAACAATTTTGGAATTTGAGATGAAACAGAGAATATATTCAGTCTGACGAGTGCTGCTGGCCGCGGTTATGATATTGTGTCATTCGCGACAGAAAAATCCAGGATTTCATCATTATACTTCACGTCTGGATGTACCATTTCCCTCTATATTTATGAAGGCTGGCTCTCTCTCTCTCTCTCTCTCTCTCTCTCTCTCTCTCTCTCTCTCTCTCTCTCTCTCTCTCTCTCTCTCTCTCTCTCTCTCTCTCTCTCTCTCTCTCTCTCTCTCTCTCTCTCTCTCTCTCTCTCTCTCTCTCTCTCTCTCTCTCTCTCTCTCTCTCTCTCTCTCTCTCTCTCTCTCTCTCTCTCTCTCTCTCTCTCTCTCTCTCTCTCTCTCTCTCTCTCTCTCTCTCTCTCTCTCTCTCTCTCTCTCTCTCTCTCTCTCTCTCTCTCTCTCTCTCTCTCTCTCTCTCTCTCTCTCTCTCTCTCTCTCTCTCTCTCTCTCTCTCTCTCTCTCTCTCTCTCTCTCTCTCTCTCTCTCTCTCTCTCTCTCTCTCTCTCTCTCTCTCTCTCTCTCTCTCTCTCTCTCTCTCTCTCTCTCTCTCTCTCTCTCTCTCTCTCTCATCACGAAACATTTGCGGGCGGGATCTCTTCTACGAGACGTCCTCGACAGGATGCAATATCGCATCGTGACTACAAACGTGCATACACGTCTCGCATAACACGCGCGATATTACGCTACCTAGTTTCATAAGAAGGTCCAGTATTTTCATAAAGATTGTCATTGCGTTCTGATTGAAACGTCCTCCTCCCCCTTCCCACGGTAATATCATCACGGTTGGAAACCAATCGATCAGAAACAGTTCAATTTTGTCATACGTACACGGAAGAAACGGTTTTGCTAAAGTATCTAAAAATTTAGCTAGATACAGATCTGCAAATAATTACTTTGGATCATCAAAACAGTTATATTGCACGCTCAAGCTGGTTGCTAGAATTAAAACTTTTTGCAACATTGTCATCATATTTGAATGTCCTACATAATCATTTTGATGGGCCGACAAAGTTAATTTCAGATCTGTGCTTAATTTTTAGATACTTCAGCAATATCTTCTTTCCGTGAACAGCTAACTGTGCTTCTGCAGTTAGCTGTTCATGTGGTGTCCATAATCTATGCGCGGGTAACGAGCATTCGCATGATTCTTCGCGCAAGTGTACTTTTGGGACCGGATCTCCGACCGGAGTGCACGGAGTGATCCCATTTCTTTTCCTGTGGAATTAACGGCTAATTATGTATCGCCGAGCGTATATGCCTATCTCACCTGATAGTCCATGTAATTCCCGTAACCCATGTGGTTGCATGTGCAGGCGCATGCCTGAATGTGCCTCCGCATGTCGAGTTCGACCTCCTCGCCGCATACGCCTCTGCTCGTCGCCATCATCGTATCTCCCATGCAATAGCCGCCAGTGCAATACATTCTCGGGTCACTCTGATCCAGGTAACCCCCACCGGTGTCGTCGTACCCGAGCCCGCTGGCGCACCTGGAATCCGAGGCGTATCCCACCCGGGACTGAGGACGTTCCTCGTAGCCCAATCTAGACTGGGACCGATGGAATGTCGAGGATACATCCTGAAAGAAAAAGGAAAATTATTTTACAACAAATTACTTAATACCTTTGCGCCAGAATTAGCGGTTGGCTGCTTGTTCTTGGTACCCTCAACTGTTTTGCAGTTCTTTTTCAAATCTCTAATAACAAGTTTTTTTTCTGGAAATGTGTCTATTTTTTAATTATTCGCGGTTGAACGTTAACACGTAAAACAGTAAATCAATTATAGATTTGCATCTTGGATGTTTTTTAATTCAAGAGTGAAAAATTTCAAACGTAATAGGCCGAATATCTCGAAAAATATTATATGAAAGATATGTTAAAAGATACGAAAAAACATTTCCGACAAAAGTTGTATGAGATAAGTGAGATAAATAATGGTTTTTAAAAAAATAAAATTTTTTAAGTCATAGATTATCGCCATTTTTTATGGAATTGTATGATTCTTCTAATTATTTTACATATAAAAACATTAAAATATATTATTGAGAAATCAATAGTTTACGAGATATTGATACTCTATGTTGAAATAAGCTAGAATTAAACTATTGATTTTTTAATAACTCTACTTTAATACTTTTATATGCAAAATAATTAGAGGAATTATATTATTTTAAAAAAGATGTACAATTCCATGAAAAAATAACAATAACTCTTATATGATCTTGAAAAATTGATTTACTCGAAAATTAATTTATCATTATTCGTCTCCATCAAATCATACAACTTTTGTTTGTACTGTTTTTTGTATCTTTGACATTTTTTGATTTGAGATATTCAGCTTATTACGTTTGAAAATTTCCAAATATATATACAATTTTGCAGAAAGTTATCAGTATAACTCATACTTCAAAGATATAATTTTTAATTCGAATATTTGCTTTAGTGGTGAATTTTGTCCTCACTATTTGTTTAGACAAATAGTTTTATTTTCCATACGTGTAACTATTTTTTACTGTGACTCGTAAACTTTCCTTTCGTGTCACGTTCGAAATCATACAAATATGATTTAACGATGAACAATGAGAATGTCAAATGTAATTCTATGTTGGTTGCGATATTGTTGTATGCATCAGTTGAAATAAATGGCATGTACCTTCTATACTCGTACATTTAATAGAAATTTTAATTGCCTTTTCTGTATGGAAAATCCTGATGGAAAATGATCCAAAAATAATACTATTTTTGTTCAAACACTGCCGGACAAAAGTCTTGCAAATCAAGTTAAAAACTGTGATGGGAAACAAATTATTTATATCGCGAACGATTATTAAAGGTATTTACATAAAAGATGAACATTAATAAAAATGGAAAGTATAAAATTGTGTAGTTGTAATATTCAATAGAAATTTTCAAAAATATTAACATTTTCTAAAGAATATAAATTAATTTCTTAAAATTTTGATATTTCTAATACTATAACATATGATGTAGTAGTATAAAACAAAATAGGTTAATTAATTGAAGTATTCTTGCGTTTCTACTATATGTGTATTTGTCGGAAGCCATTCGATTGATTAATCTGCCTTCGCAAACGAGATATCGTTCGCCAACCAAACATGCCAAGAATCTCTCGGAGGTATGAAGAAATTTAATATTCTAGACGTACATTTAGAATTTGAAAAGAATCGTCTTAATGCAGCACAAAGGCGGAATGCGTTGACGTGGGAATTGCAGTTGCGTAAGGGAGTGTATAAACATACAAGTCGCATTTGCGGATAAAATCTTTTCACCATAACACGCCGAATTATCTGCTTCGATTCACCCACAGTTCCCTTATTTACGTAACAAGGAAAGAAAAGCTTGTATGTTACGAATAGTATCGATTTCCAATAACGATCTACAAACAGGAAAAGCATGCGAAAATCCATTGTCCGAAATATATATAATACAAGAATAATACGATAATTCACGCTGAAAAAAACTTTAATATTGTATTCTGGAGATTAATTAGAGTTGAATATTTATTTATGATATTGAAACCTGTAAGAAGTTAATATTAGTTACTGTCCCCCACTTTTAAAATTCACTTATTTCGAAAGTTGTGTTAAATTATACTAAATTTGTGCTACATTGTATTCAAATGTTAAAAATGTAATATGGAAAATATGTCGAAAATGAGAAAAAACCCGATTTTTTACGTCAGTTTCCTCTCCCACTTTTCTTTTTATTCAAATTTTCTCAATTATGCTATTATTCTTTCTTAATTATATTGTATTAACATTGTACCAACTTATTACTTTTTAATAATGATAAAAGAAGTTATAGTAAAAAATAATTTTAGACAAAATATAACTAACGTGTTTGTACATTTGTATCAATCATTTCCATAATATAAAATGACATATCTAAATTGTGCAAGTACAAGTCAACACAACTTTCGGATTTTACATCACAGCGATATTAAGGGCACTTTACTTTTGCGCATAGCCCTTAGCGCTCACATTCTCAATTCGGATGTAATTCTTTGATGTAGACGATACTATGTATCTGAAATGTGCTAGCTTAGCACACAGCACAATCGGATTCCATAGCACAACGATATTAAGGGCACTTTAATCTTGCGTGCGGCCTTTAACGCTCAAATTCTCTGTCCATAATTCGGGTTCGTAATTCTTCGACATGGACAATACTGTATATCTGAGTTGTGCCTGGCACAAATCAGCACAACCTTAGAATTACATATCACAACGATTAAAAGCACTTTATTTTTGCATGCATGTGTTAGTACTCGAATTATTGGTGTGTCTATAATTCGGGTTTATAATTATTTAATGGAATGAAAATAATATATAAAGGCACTTTGTTTATATTGTGTTTTGAATATTAACATTATTATATTAGAAGTATTATTTAAGAACTCTCTTTGTTGAGTACTTATGTGCACATAAGCCATTCCACCGCGGTAAAGTGGAGATTATCAAATGTTTCTTATTTTATTTTATCTTAAAATACAGAATAGTCCTCGTATCATCACGATTTTTGAGATCCTTTCTATGGAGTGACGATAAACTATTACGAATAAAAGTTTGTTGGTTTTGAGGAATAAAGATAATGATAAAATAATTTTTCAAAAAAATCGATTAAAGATTTGAAGATCATGGATTATTGCTATTTTTTTAAAAATGGAATTGTCTTTTTTTAATTAATATGATTCTTCTACTTATTCTGAATATAAAAGTATTTATACAGAGTTATATTGAAAAATCAATTTACGAGATATTTTGTACTTTCTCCTGACAAATAAATATTTTGTAGTGTTATCTTTAGAAATAGATAGACATTTTTTTCAATAAAGCATTGCAAAAAATAAAAGATGAAACAAGTAAGTTAAAAATAAAAAGATGGGGTTAAAAATAAGAAAGCAACAAAACTGTTCGAATAATCTCTACTTACTACGATGGGACAGCTTATGTGCATATAAGTGCACAACAAAGAGAAGTATGATATGATTAATGCATAAAAATAATTTTTAAAAAAGGTAAAAAAGGTATCAAGTATACATACCATATGTACGTACTACTAAAAAAGTAATTACTTTAAAAAAAATCTAAGTGACGTGTTTAATTTTTTAAAAAATCCAAAAATGATATGTGATAGTAGCTTTAATTCTCCTTAGAAAATAATGACTTTATAAAATTGCGTCAATTAAAATGAAATTTATGCACGTTATATTATCTAATTCACACGTACTCCTGATTTAAACACCTTGGATTTTTATTTATAAGGACAGTTTTACGACTCTTGTTTATGTGCACTCCTGTTGCTACTTATAAAAATACTTCGAAATCGTAATATCACTTTGTGTGCAAACTATGAAATATCTACGTCAGGAATTTTTGAATATCTTTAACAATCCATCAGACGTCATTGCGAGGTATGCAGTAACGCGGAAGAAAATTTCTTTAACGAAATGTTCTTACTAAATTCTGTGGCAAATAAAAAGTATAACTTTGAAAGGAAACACTTTCGCTTAAACGTAAACTGATTGTCGAAAGAGTGTTGCAAATCTATCTATGGTTCAAAATAAATTGATTTAGGTGCTAGATATTTAAAAGTTTTTGTCTGTACGCAAATATGCACTGTCACTTCGAATATTTTTGATGCAAACACCTGTCAAGGATTACGTGCATCGCGGTGTGTTTATAAAAGGAAAAAGTGCGAAAAAATGGTAACTTTATTCACCGTGTTTATCTCTTGTTCGTTCTTTTGGTACATTCGCAGTTACTACGATTGCGCGCGGTAGTACTCTCGATGGCTTATGAGCTACCATATTCCGCGGTATGTTGCCGCATCGTCGTTCGATATGGACGGCGCGGCACGACGACCGCCAGCGAGAACCGCGCGGCTTTCTATCGCCGCTATCTTTACACCCGGCACCGATACGGCTCCTCGTAACAGTAAAGTATCGATATCGCCTAAAATAACCGGAACGTATGTACGCTTTGAGGCCGAAACTATATACTCGGTGCAGGATCTTGAAATTCGCCCAGCAACGTTTCCCCGTCATCGCCATACGATTCCAAACGATAGAGACTGCGGGAGTATAGTTGGCACCTTGCTGCACGATTTCACGAGCGCGGGATAACGACACGAACGATCGATAGTTTATCGATCTCCGAAGATTTACCACTTCCTTCCGGAGCTTTGTAAACTCGATCAAGCCTCACGATCATACCCCGCGACATGAACTTAACGCAATAATGTGTAACACGCTGCGTACGCAATTTCTTACTCAGACAGGAATTAATTGAGAAAAGCTGTCACGTGATAAACAAGATAAACTTGTTCGCTAGAAAAATCCTTTCTTTTTATTTTGAAAAATTAATATTTCTAATTTAGGCGCTTTTCTCTTTAATACTTTAGGATTTTTGCCACGCTACATTATTTTGTTTTAATAAATCTTTTTATTATTTCATAAATTCTTATTACTCTCTCCTTATTAATTTTTTTAAATATTTAATAAATTCTTTCCAGCCGGAAAAAAACAATGCGACAGCGTGATTAAGTAGAGAGAATACACGTTTGGGAAGCCGTCTGCGGCGATGTCCTCTCGTAGAAAATATGTATCGAGGGGTGGACAGATGATCCGCACGTGATCGCTTTATATACATACGCGTTATGCATTTGCGAAATTGCGTCCGCAGGCGACATGGCTCGCGGCTAGCGATGTTGAAATTTAATAGGTTATTGATACTTTTACTTTTTGGTATCAAATACCGCAAGTATCGGCATTTTCTACATACTCGATATTTCTCTTTCATAAATATTGATATTGATGTTGCCCGTGGTGTACGAGAGGCGAAGACCTGCTGAACAATCAAATTCAAACGATGAAAATCGACGCGACTCGGCGCATCTTTATTCAACGCTTCGATCGCGCCCATCTTGTCCTTCATCTATTTTGATGTTCAGTTATTATCGAAGGCAAATCACTGATGATAAAAATATTCACAAAGGAAAACGACCAAGTGTCCCCCTTCGATTTTAATAAGCATTTGATATAAAAATATAAAAATAAGAGGTATTTTTTATAACGTGCGTATTTTTTGCGTTATTATTAATAAGGGACAAAACAACCTTTAGAAAAATTTATTTTTTTTTCAGCGAAGCAAATATCGAAATTATAAAAGATAGAAAAAAACATTTTTAAAAATTAAATGGTTTCAAGAGTACTTCATAATAATGATAAAAATAACTTTCTTTCAGTAAAAATTTAAAAAAATTTTTAACGTTATTATAAAGTACTCTTGAAACCATTCAATTTTTATTAAAAATTTTTTTCTATATTTTAAACTTTCAATAATATTCATCGCTTCAAAAGAAAATAACCGATTTTTTTCGAAAGGGTGTCTTATAAAAAAAAAATAATGTGTCTCTTACTTTTATCTATATTTTAAGGTATTCAAAAGCTTATTAAAATCGGCAAAGGACGCTTGATTGTGTTTCCTTGTCAGAAAGCAAAATATTGACACTGTCCATGTTCTATTTCGCACGATAATTAATTTAGTCAAATAACGTCGATTTTATCCTCGATTTACCGCCGTTTTCTCAATTCTGCGGAACGAAATCTTGCGACGGGAACGACCCTCCGTCGAATCGATAGTCCGTACTAATGCTCGTATGGCGAAACTTGGGGAGCTGAGGTACGCAGAGCCGAATCAATTTTCGGATACCGAAAACCCGTAATAGCTCTTCGAAGATTCTCGCGGCGAAGTTAAAGCGGGCTCTTCGTCAAATTTGCGCGAGCGGAGCGACGAAACTCGTGACTGCGCGGCTATTAGAAACCCCTCTTACTCTGGCGAGACTTACCAGGCATAAATATCGAGGCTTGCCCGCCTATCTTACGAGCATCATATTAATAAACGTCGTCGAGTTGGCGAGGAAAAAAAACTCTCCGCGATTAGCGATGCGACGCTTTTAGCAGCGATGTTGTATTAAACTTCGATTTCAGAGTATTTCGAGGGTGCATTCTTTTTCTGTTTTACGCGCTTCGCCTGGAAAGTTCTAATTGCAGTTGTTTGTCTTCCATGTTGCGACAGAATATACAGAGTATTCAGAAATTGTGCCTGGAAGATTCAGAGGCGTATTCTTTTGAGCTTAGTGCATTTTTCTTGAACGACATTTAAAGACGTTCTGTGTATCTTATATTATTTTATTTTTTATGGTTGCTGATTTTTTAAAAAATTTACGTTAATAATTTTAAAGTTCGAAACATTAGATGATTAACAGTTCGGTCAGTTCAAACCTCAAGATCAAATATCAAATAGTTCAAACCTAAATTTTATGAAATATTAATAATATTGTACCTAGACATTTAAATTTTGAAATTATTATACAATTGAAATAAAATTAGTTTATAAATAATGTAATAATAGAAAAGGAATTAAAAAAAAAATATAATAATATTTTTGTTTATAAAAACGGGCTTTCAAAGAAATATTGTAATAAATATATAAAATGTATTAAAAAATTGGAAAAATATTAACAACATATTTTTTTTTAATCTTTAAAAGTTTATATAAAATTCGAATTTATAATTTATATAAAGTTCGAACAAATGTGTTTATTTGCGTTTGTCGCATTTACACACATATTATCCATCTTTGCATGCATATTTTACTCCGAGGTGTCTATTTTAAGTTGTGAACGAATATGCGATTTTAATTTAATATTTCTTTGCAAATTTATTGCGCTTTATTACATTATGAGATTTAAAAAATCCCACATCCGATTTTTTTGACATTTTTATGATTTTTTAATATTTTTAAAAAGAAAAGATTCGTGCAAAAAAATTACATAGGAAAAATAGTATTAAATATTAGTATCAAATTAAAACTAACATATTCTCTCCAACAATTGTTGTTTCATATGTAAGCAAGAAATTATATTCTTCTTTAAAAATTTGATAATCTTAAATTTTAATAAAATATTATATATTTTAAAAATATTATAATAGTCCCTTAAAGAGTACAATATGATTGTTTGATAATACAAATTAAAAAATTTGTATTCATGGTTTGAAGATATTATCATCTATCCGATACTTTTTCCTCTCAGTTCATGAAAATTATTATTGAATAATGAGAATATATTTTTCTTGATGAAACTATATAAAACATTTTCATATATGTAAATTATGTTTATTATGTTGAACGTTATGTAATTTCTTTTCTATATTTAACATTTCGAGAATAAGGACATTTTCAAAACAAGACTGCTCTTTTTTCGTGTACTTTTTTGTTTCCAATGCATATGGTGGCTGCATCCCGAAATTCATTGCGAGTACTGAAAATCTATAATTCACGTTTCATATAGATTTTCAGTACTTTGAGCGAATAACGGAACACACCTTGTGTTTCCAATCTTCTTTACTATTCAAACTATCCGAACTTTAGACATAACAAATCGACATTACAGACCGATCACTGCTTAAATTCGAACTGTCCGAACTGTCCAAAATACTCGGACACTAACTTTTAGCATCTGGATGCTAAAAGCAGATCTACTGGAATTGGATGTAAATTTTTTTTTTTACTTTGAACTATCTGAATAGATTGAACCTACAATAGGTATGTTCAAATTTTCTGTCTGTGCCCTAATTTTTAGTAATGATCTGAGAAACAGAAAAGTAAAAAATTTGTGAGATTTAAATTTATTTCATCGAAATAAATTTTTATTTAAATAAAGCGAAATAAAATTCTTAGTAAATGAACTAGTTAATAAAAAAATGAGTTGTATTTCATTAAAATGAGATATATTTCACAGAAATGTATAATCAAAAGAAATTTTTTATAAACCAATAAATATCGAAGAAAATGTCTCATTTAACATTTGCTTGCTATTTCGACTTTTTTCTCAGTGCACGTTGAAAATTTTTTGTCTCGTGTGCATTGCGATACGCGGATTGCTTTTCACGAATAATTTTTCTTACATTTTTAATATTAGACAGAGGCAGAGCACATTATTATGCATGAAAAGTTCTCGCGATTCGCATTATCGATAGCGATCGTTTCAGTTCGCTGAATCATGGCGATCTTAAAGTCTGCCCTTTCCACGCTAACTAAGCTCCTATTTCCCTGGAAGCAGCAAATTCAATTTTCGCCATTCGATAATCATAAATACTAGACTCGAGCGGTTACATTATAAAATGGCGGACTCGTTCGATTCTATTGGATAATTATCGTGTAATATCCACACCTGGAGGTGATATCAAATTTAATCGAAATCGATTTGCACAGTGGCACGCTGCATCACTGAAGTTCAATGCGAATAACAGATATTAATCGCATTAAGTTAAATTGTACAATATTAATTTTAGTTTATGTCGACAGACAAAATCGAATTTTAGTACTGGCTGAATATTTTTATCGACGAAAAATGTATTTTATTACATTTATATATGAAGTTACGAACAAAATGTACGAAAGGGACATGTACGTTCGTACTGGGTAAATATAATTTCAAAGCTGTTTCCGAAAGTTGAATTTTATCTGGTTATTTCATTCCCATTCGTTCATTGTAACTTAATTTACACAAGAACTTAGTAATATAATTGTAATGTAATTCAAAATGAAGAGATTATCGCTCGAAATTTTTAAGCAATCGGAAATTAGTATAATGCAAGTACTAGTAGCACAAATCAATTTATTGTATTGGCAAAAAGTTTCTCGTTATACTGCTCTCGGATGCATCGACCGCTGCCCAGTGCATTCGTATTCAACGACCGAATTTCTCTGTAATGTTTAAAAAGGATGTTTTCTTCGTTACGTGACTTATTTCGATCTCTACGCTGCAAACATTTCGTGTTCGCGAAATGAATGAAAACACAATATCAATAAGTCGCGCGTAAAATTGATAAGAATTATGGATCTTGCAGATGCATCGGATATCGCTAATACAGAGCGTTACTAACCGTTTCTATTTTTTAGATCAATATCCTATTTCTTGTGTAGAAGATGAAATTCTAAAGTTTTCTGTTTTTTCATCAATTATTTCCTTTATTCTTCATCCTGATGAAGTAATGGAAGATTGTTGAATCGTACTACTTTTCACATAAAGACTTATAACACAGAAATTATGGAGAATACCTTTATTATGGTGTAAAGAACTTAAAAGTATTCTAAGTTACACTTATAGAAGTATACTTAGTATTCTAAGATGACTTCTAACTTCTTTACATCATAATAAAAGTATATATTCTTCATAATTTCTGAGTGACACGCCTTTATGTGAAAAGTAGTGCGATTCGGCAATCTTCACACATCATAATAAAATTCTTTACACATAATAAAGTACAATATTTTCTTTCTTATGTAATTTTTTCATAACAGTTACATTATCATAATTTTTTAAAATAAGGAATTTTGATAAGTCTGCAAGTTGTGCAATTTAGGAAACGAATTTCTTCGCAATCTAGGTAACGTCGTGATGCGATTTCAGAGACTATATAGAGTATTTCGTAAAATTTTGTTCATTTAATCTGCAAGAACAAAAGCGAAAAGAAAACTTAAATTCTATTGATTTAAGAGGATGCTAAAGTATCGCGAATTACCGACATTTACAGCTTTTAAATATCTTCGAATT
>QKQZ01055716.1:3099-24746 GCA_003595255.1 Solenopsis fugax | reverse complement strand
CCGGGACCGGGCGGAACTGCGCGAAGAGAAGGATGCTATTACGTGCCGTGGGCGCAGCGCTGCGAGGTGGGTGTGCGCGTCGACGGCTGATCCCGCGATCGGCAGCCGTGTCGCGAGGTACCGTCACGCGTCGACAGTTCGTCGCACCATGATACGCCGGCGATTTCGCGTCTGCTTGCGTAGTGTATAACGGGATGTGCGACGTTGGGAGGTTAGGTACGCCGCGCCGCCATGACACGCGACTGATGGAGGGAACGCCGCGGAATCGGAACGCGGGCGCGCGTTTGAACGTACGTTTGCAGGGATTCTCGTCTTGAACGTAGATTCGCGTCTTTTTCATTGTAGATTTCCAATCCGCAGGATCATAATGTTTCGTCCATTTTTTCCTAATTAAATTCGGTATAAATTAATGTGCATCAGGCTCTCAAATATTCTATATGTTCCAACTCGCAAAAACCAAGTGAGAACAATCAATGAAGCAAATTTGACATTCTGTTTGGGCGGTTGTACGTGCACGAAGTACTCACGCATAATTAAATGATACTTAATCGCATATATTTAGGATACAAGGCATTTTCTCCCGAGTTTGTAATTCTTTATCTTGTAAGTACTTACTGAATTTAGTATTTCTTCAGGAATCGCAGCGAGGACGAGTACAAGTGCGACAAGTTATGTTGCTTCAAGATGCGACTCGGCTTTGAATTCCGTACAGCATAGAGGATTTGGGGCACTGTCAATCGCTATCCAGAAATGGGCAGCTACTGGACCTACGCAGCACAAGACATTATTAAAGTAATGTAGAATTGTTGCAGAAGTAATTTGTGAAATGTATTAATTTCTGAGTAATAAGGTGTTGAGTCGCTACGTAAAAGTTAATGTTATCCTTTCAGTCATGCGGCGACGGAAAATCATCTAGCTTTGCCACCGGATCCTATTAACGTGCCAGTGAGAACATTAATCAAGTTTTCCTGGAAAAAAGGAAAGCGGCGGACCGTGAAGACAGTCGTAAAACGTTTCTACCGACTGCACTGGTAATATTTCAAGGACATAATCAGACGCGTCGTAGCAACCTTGAAAATTATAGATTGCATCAAATATTCTTTAACAATCCTTTATCATAGAAGCCCAAATTTGAACGATGAATATGTTTACAGGGGTATCTGGATCAGAACATTTGCAGGTCGACATAACAAGCTGTGGACGAAATCGAGTTCCAGAAAGAAGAGACTACGGCGACACGTATTCTGCAATGCCACGCAGTCAACGTTGCTCGACAAGATGACGACCAAGTATTGGAAGAGACGACATTACTACGTCGACGATCCATACGAACCGTATCATAATCGCGAAGAATTTTGGATCACCCGGAGAAAACCGTTACCATAATCATTACTTAATTGTTAATTGCTAAATGACTGAAGAGGTATTAAAGATGATTCTATTCAAGACCATGTTCTCTTACTTAAGTACTAATTACACTTATTAATCAAACGCTCTATAGTGATACTATTTTTCTGGATATGTTGTATAAAATATTCTGTGTGCTTTAGATAGAAGTTAATATATTTTTTAAACTAAATAAAAATTAATGACTTATAAAATTGAGTTACGTTAAAAATTATTTGAACAAAAAGCTCAATTAAAAGTTAATTTTGAAAAGCATTTTTATTATATTAAATTAGAATGTTGCAGTATTTTTAATAAAACAATTACAATATAGATTATCAAATAAATTTAATATTTTATTTGAAAATTAAGTTTATATAAAATAACAAAGAAATACTGTTTTTTTTTAACATGGAAATATATTTTTCTCTTTTATATAGGTAAATTTTTACTTGGAAAAAAGTTAATAAATTAAAGTTTGTATTTCAAAAATAACTAGTTGAAGTGAAATTTAATTCATTTAAAATGAATTAAATTAAAACTTTTTAACTAGTTACTACTCAACTCTAATTTTAGATTTATATTCATCTTTATATAAATGTTTTTTTAGTAATCTCCCTCTCTCCTGTCAAATATTAAATAATATTTATTACTGTCTATTAATAATGTATAATATTCTTAGTATATTATGTACATAAATCACAACATAGTGATTATCACCGAGACGCATGAAATATATATAATCTTGACAGATCCCCCCTTTCCCCCATCATAGTAAGAGTTTACGTACTTTGGTAATTGACACAAAACTGATGTACAATATTTAACGATGCGATTTACATTTCTTGTCGCAAATATTGGAATTATTTATTGGCACGATCGATAATGTTTTCTAGACGATAAGATAATATTACGCAACATTGTGTTTTATGTTTTGCGACAAGTTTTCATTGCATTCAGCGATACCCAATGTTTTTGCTCCTCTCTTTTCTTTCATCGATCTGTCAAAAATTATATCGATCGACCTGTTCGCATTTTTTTCTCACGAGGTCACGTGGTCGGACCCCCTACGTGCCGCGCGACACTCGAGGGAGCGTGAGTCTCTCGGTCTCAGTTGCGTCTCGTCTTTCACGGCGTTCATCCGGATTGCGTCGAATCCTCTCATCACTCTACCCCTCTCTTCTCCGCCGGCGATAAACGCTCATCAGAAAGATGCCGTATCGCGGAAAATTACGACTGCTCGGCAAAGCGTGCCTCGCGTTCGGCAAGAACGAGGGCATTCAGTGTCTCGCCGTCACCAGTATTGCCGGCAATAGGAACTTCTCCGTCAGCAGCACGCTCGATATGAGGTGAGCATGTAATCCCCAGGGCCGCAGCACGCAACGGGTGCACGGAATCCCTCGCGTCTCGAGGGCGATCAACGAGCCCCCGAATGTTGCAATTCTGTTGCTCTGGATGTAGACGCTCCACGTACATCTCAGGATGGTATTCACAATTCGACTTACACCCAGGACTGTCTTAAAGATCTCGAAAAGCTGTACGGTTAGGTCATTTCTTTCATTGACTATAGATTCATTCTTAAATTCTCTAAGGTCAAATTTAATAGCTCAGGTATAAGATTGGCTTGATACTATCCTAGGACCTTAATTGCCACGCTTGCTCGTATAATCGGTCCAATTCCATGGTTCGGCTGTTCGCCCATGTCTACCTGATAGTCACGCGTAGTACCGTACTACTAGTACGTCGTCTGCCTCTATTAAAAGAGAACACGCATCCATTCCGAATTCCGAAGCCGTGTCTTTGGGATCTGCCAGGAAATCATTTTCTTACAATATAAAGACCGCGGATCTCAAGATGATAATCGGTTAATCGCTAAATATAAGCAGAATAAATGAAGAGAAAATATTAATATTATATTATTCATAAATAATTGAAGTCAGAAGCGACATAAAAACAGCAATTTCAAATGGAAAAAATTATCTCATCGGTTCCTAAAATAATTTTGCGATAGGAGAAATTACGAGTCTTGCTAGAGGGCTCGGTTGTCGAAACATGAGAGTTACGAAACATTTGAACTGCGAAAGTCACGCAACAATTTTGTTTAATTTTCCAATTTAATAGATAAATTGTATCGCAATAATAACCATAAGTCGTCGCAAACAAGTGTGTTTCGAAATCGCTAACGCACGTTTCTACTTTAATGTAGATTAACTTTTATTTCAGTTTAACTCACTTATTATCTTTTTTAGTTCTGAAAATGAAAAGAAACAAAAGATAGAAAAGATACAATAAATTAAATACCACTACTTAATATAGATTAAAATGAATTTACATTGATGGAAGTGGACATGATTGCTACAATTTAGAAGATTTTTCTACATGAGAGCACGCGAGTGCGCATATACATACATGCAAACATTTGATAGACACAATATGCTAAAGATATGCTAATAAGAAATGTTTTTATGTCCATAGACACGTGTGTATGCCTACTTCGAAACTGACTTAACCGCTACATTATCTATTCATTTCATCAAGGATATTTACAAAAAAAACAAAAAAATAAAACGAAAAATTGCGAAAATTATTTCTCACGCCGATGTTCATAGTTATATAATAATTTTCAATCTCCGAGTGAAAGAAAAAAATGTATGTATGAATGAATCTGTAATTAATTACACTTTCAATAAAAAATTGAAAATCATTTAAGACTAGGAATACCGGCCTTAGGGAGCAACATTTAACTCGGTTCTTTTTTTTTGTTTCCTGATCGTCGTACATAAATATTGGATACGCAACAGCGTGTGCATTAACTTATCGTTTTTCTTATGCAGTTTTGTCGCGATTCCGTGACGACCAATTGATAAAAGACATTGCGCTACATTTAGAAAGTCAGGTCACACGTGACGTAAGATGATTAAAAGTCAACCGGCTCTTATGACTTTCCTGGTTCGACTAACGCAAACTAAGGCGGCACCAAACACAATATATTTTCGTAGGTTTGTCCAATTCACAAGTAAGAGCGGAGGCCCGCAGCATCTCGGGGTCCAGCTGAAGCAGGGAGGTGATATCATCGCCGTGTCCGCGGTCGATTCGCGGATACCTAACACATTGAAAAAGTTTCTGGAGGGCGGCGACGATCTTCTCAAGAAGGCCAAGAGGTAGGAGAACGATCTAAACAGTTAGACGCGGAGAGTCTCGGAAACGTCTTTATATTAGATATTTTTGCTTGAGAGATAACGATCGTATACATATTTGTTATACACACTTCATCTATAATCGTGTAACATGATGATACGCAATTATTTCTAAAATGCGCCATAAATCAGATTATGAAAGTGGATAAGCAGTAGATAAGCGACAAGGTCACAATAATATTAGATAATAATAATTTTTAATATTCTTAATTATTCTTAATTACGTTTTCTTTTATAACAAATTTTAATCAGAAATTTTGGAAATTAAATACATCTTCTGATTGGAGTAATATAATTAAAAGTTCTCGGAATTATTATGTAATGTTATGTTAATGAATAATACGAAAAAAAGAACAGTATTAGTAACATTATTCTTTAATAAATTTAAAAAAAATTAAATATATAAAATATATCCTCCTCTCAATTATATTTTTCTTTATGACAAATTCTTTGGTTTTGGGAATTAAATACGTTTTTTAGTGATATGATTAAAAGTTTAATCTTGAGATTATTTTCCAATTTTTTTAAATCTGTGGGACATACATTTTGGAATATTTAATATACTAACGGGTACAAGAAAAAAGAATCGATCTCAACGTGAACATTTGTTTCGCCAGGAACGACGATTTCGACCTAAGGAAGGCAGTAGAGAGGTTGGTGCTTTCGGCATTCGATTCGTGTGATAAAGTAGTTATTGCCCCTTTTTTTCTTCCCTTTCGACTTATAAATAGTTATCTGTACTTGTTCTTCGCCTACGCACATATATGTACGACGCCGTTGAGCCTCATTTAGCTAGAGTATATCGAGCCACACCTTTGTCGATCGAATTGCTTTTTTCGATGTTATCAATAGCCTTATCAAATTTATTGATTTTATATTTAATTTTACATTTCTCTCTCATAACTTTCCATTCGTCTTAACAGGTATTTAATTAAATTAATTCCGGGTTGTTATGCATTCCCGGCGAAGAAATTTAAAAATAAAGTATATGTAAAACGCATTCGAATAATTTGTTACAGTATTGTCAAAGTAACTTTTTCTTTCGACAAAGAAAGAAAAAACAATTTGTGTATTAAATAAAAC
Organism: Solenopsis fugax; assembly: GCA_003595255.1. NCBI lineage: Eukaryota > Metazoa > Arthropoda > Insecta > Hymenoptera > Formicidae > Solenopsis > Solenopsis fugax. The sequence continues at coordinate 19,080 of QKQZ01055716.1, read as the reverse complement.
TTTCGGCGCGATATTTCGTACCAAAACAAAAAGACGCGAGAGTGACTTTTTAAAACACGAGAGCAGTGCACATCCTTATGATGTAATTAATAATACGATGATTGCATAACGGCGGAATTTTAATCGTGCAAATAAGATAGCTATCCTTATCAATAATTCGACAACGGACATCCTGTTTGTATCGCGATAAAATTCAGAAATGGGGATTTCCAAGCAAATGGCCTTCCAAATCAAACGATCAGCTTGAAGCTTTCAAAAGCTATCGAAACGAAAATCATTTAAATATATTAAAGAACTTACTTCCGATCTGTATATCGTCCCTGAGCACAATTGACGAAAAAAAAACCGGATGTTGCGTGACGAATATATAATTATATATAAGTACCCTCGCGGATTTTTTTCGATCATTAGTGTAAATTGCTCTGCGCCACGTAACCACATGGCTGGCATTTATAAATCGTGCATTGCATGTTTCCTGTTGTTCGACTTATCGATTCAAACATATCGCCTTTATCGATTCGCATCAGCAGTCATGCTTCGCTGTCGTTGAGAGAGAGCTTTTGAGCTTTCACATAGTGCGCCACGTCGCATTTTTGCGTCGCGCGACATTCAACAATTGAGTCTTATCATTACAACTAACTCTCGATCAGACACAGCTGTTAATACTAACTCAAGACGGCGCGCGGCGCCTTGTGCCTACTGCCAATTGGCAGATTCTCAAGCTTCTTTGGAACAGTTGAAATTTTTTAAGTGAAAACAGCACGCTCCGGTAAATAAAGGTGCGTTTATTTACCGGATCTGCGATCCCAATCATGCAAAATATATTCACATTTATTTTTTTAATTTAATTTATCGATCGCGTCAGATGACGCTTAGCTATCAAACTGGGACACGTGAAAATGGTAATCGATTCGCTATTAGAGTATTCATTTATGTGATATCGCTTTCGTTCATTGTCATAGTTCGCGCATGTCAGGCAAACAAGCATGATTCTTCACGCAACAATTTTATTCTATACAGAAGAAATAAAATCTCAACCTGATGTCTTTTTTTCATTTTCATATTATGGTATAACAAGGTAACAATCATTGTAATAAATTACTGCTTGCAGTCGCTTAAAATTGTATAATATTTATGTTGTATATGATGTTTATTAATAAATTATAAGAACAGTAGTGCAAATTATATTTATCAATTATTCAATTTTTATCTTCTTCTACTATCAATTAATCAATAATCAGCGAAGCTTTCCCTCTCAATTTTTGTAAGAGCGATATTCCCTTGAAAATAATCACGAGAATTTAACGTTTTGCACGCAAACGTTACGTAATCTCATCTCCGACGAGACGTAAATCAACGAGGAAAACATTTGCAAAAACTACATAATGTTTGCGGTGCAATTAACCGGAAACTGTAACACGGCGAACACAATAGAAATGTAAATCTCGGTTTACCCGAATCGATTAGCAGTACGGAATTATCGGCGAGATATTGGACGCAATGAGTATTGATGAGATTTTGACGTAGGAATAATTGATGACGTTATTACACGCTCGTTGCAAGTCGGATTTCCCATAAAAGCCCGTTTATTATCTACAATAGAACCGTATGTCGCTCATCGACAGCGATTACCATAATTAACAGGATTGTGCATGGAACGAGAAATGCAGGACACATTTCTGCATGCAAGTATAATTAAATTTCTCTTTTTTTTTCTTTTTGCTCTTTGCTGTTTCCTCCTGCCTGTTTTAACATCGTTAAGCTTTTCTACATAGTAGAGACTTGCGCGACGGTAAGAAAAAAGAAAAGAAAAGAAAAAGAAAATATTCTTAACCAGGTTTCGCCTCGCGTGCGAGTTGATTAACTTTGATCAGGTGATTCCGGAGTCTATCCAAGACGCTGAATTAAGCGCGATTGGTTACAGAATAGTCGCCGAGGGACGGAGCATCATGCCCAGGACCGACGTGAACCTCCTGGCGCCGGTCACGCGCATGGACAAGCTCGCCTGTATCGGCCTCAACTACAGCGGACATTGTCAAGAGCAAGGTATATCGATTCCGGAGAGTCCGATAGTCTTTAGCAAATTTCCCAGCAACATCATCGGGCCGCAAGACAACATCCTACTGCCGCAGATCTCGGACGTAAGTTGACGGCGAGGGAGAGAGAGAGAGAGAGAGGAGGAGGAAGAGGAAAATTGATTGTCGAAGTACGGGATGCCCCTGAGGACCGTGTCGATTCCGTGGTGTTTGGAAACCGTGTATTTTTAGTACGTCGGGATTACGTCACGACCCCTCTTTCATTTTCGTTCTATTCGTTCTGAGATGTGGACACAGCGTTCTATTGCGATAGTTATTTTTTTATGAGCAGTTTCTCGCTGGGTCCGCTTGAATACCGATCGCGTGTCTGGTTGCTCAATAGATCGTCGTTGATTCATTATGTAGTTTGTCCTTGACACTCTGAAGAAGTAGGATGCGGCACGTGATGTTTATACAGGGCGTTCCGGAAGTCGCGTGCGCTCGGTCATAGTCTGATTAAATGTCAATCAATTTTTTGAATTTACAGAAAATCGACTGGGAGGCCGAGCTGGCGATCGTGATCGGCAAAACTTGCAAAGGCCTTAGTAATGACGATGTCGAGGACTGTATCTTCGGTTACACGGTGGCACAGGACATAACGGCACGCGATTGGCAGAAACAGAAGCGGAACGGCGGTCAATTTCTGCTTGGCAAAGCGATGGATACGTTTTGTCCCCTCGGCCCGGCCGTAATTACTAAGGAGGCGGTATGCGACATCAACAATCTGTCCGTGAGGACATGGGTGAACGGCAAACTGAAGCAAGACGGCAACACCAGCGAGCTCATCTTCAAACCTTACGAAATAGTCGCTTATATTTCGCAGTTCGTATTTTTCACGATAATACATCGCGCGATAGTGCAATTCAGAATACGCGCAATAATAAAGTTAAAATTTCAGATTTATGACGTTGTTACCAGGCGACGTGATCCTTACCGGTACACCAGCCGGTGTCGGATACACGCGTAATCCACCCGAATATTTGCAGGTACACTTAATTAAACTGTAATACTCTTTCATCATATGTACACAGAAAAAAAATGAGTATCAAATCAACAATTCATTGTTTCATAAGCAAGAATATAAAATCTTGGAAGAATTTGATAATCTTAATCAGACATAATTTGCTTACGTGAAGAGAAAAATTTTCTCCATGTAAGCAAATTATGTCTGTTTAAGATTATAAATTCTTCTAAGAAGATTTTATATTTTTGCTTACATATGAAACAATGAAGTGTTGATTTGATATTAATTTTTTTTCTGTGTACGTCATATGATGCACTGACGACATATTCTATGCTCGATCGTGATGTTTCAGCGTGGCGATGTACTTGAAACCGAGATCGACAGTATAGGACGTCTGAGAAACAAAGTGATCTGATCTGAGAAATAGAATACACCTTTGGAAAGCGTTAACAGAACTTCGTGATCCTCATAAGACTGGACCTACGATTCCTTCAGGAATCGACATCCGCAGTGACGTTGAACTAATCCAGGAATCGTAAACGGAATCTGATTCCAGATACATATACAAGAATAGGTACTCTAACAATGCCAATAATTTCAGCGCAATTGCGAATGTTCATGCCAGAGGTAGTATTGCCCCTTTTGAGGGCACAAACAGAAAACAGGGCGCCTAGTTTCATCAATATCGCAACAACGCCGATTTTTTTTATGTGTCACATATTTTACGTACTTGTATAATTAAAGCAAGATTGTTTCTATTGTGTCTTTATCTCATCCCATCCCATATAAGTTTAGTAGCAAAAATTTTACACGATTTATAGAATTATTTGAAACTAAAGAATCTTTTATTTCGATTGTGATACTTATGAATGCATGGATTTTTCGATTTATGCAATTTATATTACTAAATCGTCAATCTAAAATAAAATTTTATTGGCACAAACAGTGCATATCAAAGCACTGTAAAACATGTATTTGTCATAATATCCATTTTTGTAACATCTTGACGCATCTATTTTCAAATACATATTCTACTACATGAAATGCATTAGTATATATTTATAACTACAGTGATATAATTACAAATATACGAGAGAATAAAAAATCAAAGGCAATTTTTAAATTATGTGATAACTGGAGCAGACTATGTAGAAAAGTAATATGTTCAATTGCTCGCAGTTAATTCCATTAAAGCTGTTAAATATATTTTGCCTTTACCTTTTGATTTTCCCTCTTATATTTGAAATTATTTTTTGTTTACCAATACATTTTGTTGTATATAACAAAATGTGCTTACGTTTTTTTATCCTGATATAATCCATTATTTTTATTGATATTTTTATCAAATTGGCATGAACTATAGTATATGCTGAAGTTGACTTATACATACATTAATTTCAATGTGAAAATATAAATAAAATCCTTATATATTTATACATGTTGGGAACTACAGTCTAATTGCCTACCGCTATTTAGAACAAATTTGTTATACTGTTCCGGAATTCCTTTAAACATTTTCACCTTGGCTCGTATTTGCTTCCAGGTTAATTGATCGTGATTTTTCTTATCTCTCGACATCGCCTATACAGAGAGCATGCAAATAATCAGCTGCTACTTGGGAATAAACGTCGACTTTATGTACAGAAAATCTCACCTTGTAATCTTCACCATATTTCTGTATTAAATAAGTGAGAAACTGCGCTTGTCCATTTGGTAATTTAAGATGTCGTACTCTAGAAGCTTTTGCCTCGGCTTCCAACTTCTCCGCCACGTGACCTTTCGTCGTGGTCACACTCATCTCTTCGTTCTCGTGATCCGACTCGGGATCCTCGTTTCCCGCAATTTTTCTCTTTGCTACTTCCAACATCTCTTGTTTGGCATTAGGAATTTGCATTGCCTCGTTCGCGTCGTACGCTAAACCCATATCTTTCAAATTGACACGAGTAGATTTCCCGTTCACCCATTCTTTTTTTATCTGATCACTAAAAGTCAGACGTAATAGAATTAACAGATAGCGATTAATAGTACGCTTTACAAGCTTTTACGTCAGAAGCGTTCAACAAGCGTAAACGTAATCGTAAGTAATCGTAAGACGCAGTTGTACGTCTATTTTTGTCAATGTTAAATAAGCTTTAATCTCAGTTTAACTTCTTTTTTATCTTTTTCTAATTCTAAGAATAGGAAAAACCGAGATTACAGTTAATTTATGTTGATGGAAATGGATGTGTAACTGCGCCTTACAATACTTTACGACTACTTACAATTACGTTTACGTTATTGTAGACTGGCCTGCGAGCGCAGGTCACACGTGGTTTTTGGTTAGTAAATTTACCATGGGATATTCGGCAGTTTCTGTAACTTATTTCGCATCCTCTTTCGATTTACGTTCGGATTATACTTCTTCTTGCGTTTTAACTTTCTGATTCTTTTAATTTTCATTTTACTCGAGATGTCTTTTCAACGCACGTGTATATCCGATAATAAATGTAATAATTCAACAACACGTTCCTAAAATCATTCACATAGCGTTTTGTGAACTGTGATTATACTGAGATCAGATGGAGAAGTCGAGCACGTGGTTCGATTAGTTCCAGAAAACGACACTATTCATAGTCCGTTCTTATATTTAAGATCGTCTTAAGTATCAACTTAAAACGCCATCAACCAATCAGAGAGCCGTAGCAGCATCTTAAGATATTACTTAAGATGATCTTGAAATAAGAATCGATTATGAATACCAGCCTATATCGTACAAAATGGACATGTTCAGCAGAGCCAACAGTTGAATGAGCGCTCGCTGTTATTGGTGTATTCTTCTACATTTAAAGATCTGATTGGATGATGTAGAAGAATAACTGAACATGTTGAGTTTGCTGAACGCGGCCAATGGTGTAATCGATCATGCATTTGCAATTGTATGGAGGCGTTGTGATTCAAAACTGTATCTGATGTTTCGGCGTTCATATGTGTGAAGAATTAAATATAAAATGATTTAAACATGAATTTATTTTAAATTACGCGATAAAATATATAGTTGATTAAGCAACATTAAATTAAGTGATCAAAATTAAGTTTTAAATTATTTTAATTAAATAATTATGACGCGTTTCTAAGTGTTTTAGATGTATAAATAATATACAGTATAAACGATAATATAATTGACCGGAAAATGTATTAACACATTTAAATAATGAGAATGGCTATACTGATCGAAAGCAGATTTTATGTCCATTTTCATCAATGTAGATTAACTTTGATCTCAGTCTAATTTACTCTTTATCTTTTTCTAATTTTTAAAACTTAAAAGGGATAAAGAGTAAATTAAACCGAGATCAAAGTTAATCTATTAATTGGTGAAAATGGACATTAGTATTCAATAATAATTTTCTAGGTAAATTTACAGACATTTATAAGATTGCTCAATCTGCGCGCTGTATACTTAAAACGCAACTTTTAAGAAGAACTCAAAAATGTAACCAAATTAAATTGCTAATCGTTAATATATTCACTATTTTGCTATGAATTTAAAATTATTAATTTAGCAAGTGTAGTGAAAAGAAAATGTCAAAACATCATCGAATGTAAAAGAAAAAACTTTTAAAGACGTTTATAAATTGCCTCTGTTTATAAAAAAAAATGACACGAGTCCTTCATTTAAATTTTGATTCAATAAAATCAAAATTTAAATGAAGGACTCGTGTCATTTTTGTGATAAACGGAGGTGATTTATAAACGTCTTTTGAATTGTTTTTCTTACATACGATGATGATTCGGTATTTTCCATTCACACACTTGCTAATAATCACTTTGAAGTTCATGGCAAAATATTAAGATACTAGAAAAAAATTTGTTGCATAAAAAATTCGAAAGTGATTTCTGAGTAAATATTTCTTATTTCTCTCTCATTGTACCGATAATTGCATTTTATTTATGCTAAAAAGTAAATAATTTGTTTTTCACTTTTTATAATAATAGCTGTAAAGAGACACAGAAAGAAAATATTGTTACTTTTTACTATATATATGTTTAGAAAAAAAATAGCATTTTGCACGTAAACTATTAAACCGTTAATGCAAACAGACAATCTTAAATTTCAGTAATCGTAATCGTAAATTTCAATGTGGGCAGAAAATCATCAAATTGAATGACAATTTAATTCAGGGGAGACAAATGAGGAAATACAGAAATGTCCAATGGAGGAAGAAGAAACCTCCAGCGGGAAAATGGTAGAGAGAACAATGAGAAGTCCAACCACTGAAAACCATCCCCCGAGTGAGACTACCTGACGTGGCCTAGAGAAGAAACCCTCGTGGAAACTCGATCTCTCGAGATGAAATGAAACGGCAACCCCCGGAGGACTCGAGTGGGAGGGGGCAGTCAAGTGTGAGTGTGCATATCGGAGTTTTCGATAACTACTATCAATTGACGTGAGATATCCATGATAAAAGAGACGTGCGCGCGTGTGTAAGTGCTCGCTTGTCAGCGCGTGCGGGCGCGTGATCAGTCGAAGTGTCAGTGTATTTCCGGCGATCCTGATGTGAATCGCGATGTCTGTCTCTCTCTCCCCCGCTCTCTATTTCACCCTTTCTCGCGCGCCCGGGCACTTTCGAAATCGGAATCGACGACTGTTCTTTCACGCAAGCAACGACTCTCTACATTAGTTACCCGGTATTCCTGATTGTGTTCTTTCGACGCTGTTCGCGGTCGAGCATTCGCGTACGGATTGTGCTCGACGAAGCTCGAGGGAGGACAAAGGAACGTGGAACGATGAGTTAAATTCGGCATAATGCTCCACAGTAGCTCGCACGTAAATATTTTCCTCGACACTCGCGTATTGTACGTAGGTTCGCCGATAGAATTCCTGGAGTGCTCGGCGAGATGTCGCGTACGATACCCGCTTTAAAAATATGGAATCGCGATATGGAATCTAAATAGTTTTATAAAACTAATACGTTACGTCTTCGATAAACGCTGCGGCTCGATTATAATTACTCGACAGCTCGATTATAATCTTCAATGATTTTCTGCGTCTCGAAAAAAATAACAGATAACGGCAAAATTACGTTACATAAATACGCTATTTACGAGATCTGCAAAAAGTAAGTAAATCAAAAGTCGTCGACGCGCGAACGTCCGTTTAATTAAAATTTAATTTACGAAATTAAAAACTAGAGAAGTCTCTTCTCTTTTACTTAACTTCAATTTAAAGTTTTTTATTTTTATTTTCGATTTCAAGGATGAGAAAGATAAGCATTTTAAAAATAGATTCTTCCCATTAAGCTCGCTTACTCTTATCTGCATTTTTCACAGTTCCATTGTAATAAAGCCGATCGAGACAAAGTAATAGTACAGTGGCACGATGCACTCGCGTAATTCATTAGAAGATAATTCGCTTGGTGAAGCGATACTCTTCGCTGAACCGGAAGGAAGTGGTAAGTGAAATAGCTGCCGATACGGTCGGGCAAACCGAAAGGAACTCGAGAGTGCAACGTAAACGTGTAAATGAATTGCAAGGACCGGGAGTGCGATTGCAAAAACGACGAAACAGTGATCTCATGAATCAAGATTCTGCACATAGTGGGGAGCTTCTCGCGATGATAAAGATATTTATCGGTGATCGTCAGTGAGCGGGACGACAATGTTTCACGATTTTCGATTCGGCGCGACGAAGGGTTCGATCTGATCCGAGGTCCACTCCTTCCGATCCACTCATGGGTTCTCGCAGGATCGTCATGCTGACGATCTTATGGCTGATGTGTCGGACGAAGGGCAAAGTTACGTGCCGCGATGCCGAGGTACAATTGCATCACGACTGCGAGGCGTTGTGCACCAACGCGAGCCGCGACGGCCTTGATTCTTGCGAGCTGAGGGTTGCCGTTCTCCTACCGGCGGATCCGAGATACGACATTTCTCTATCTAAGGTTCTCCCGGTTCTCGGTAAGGGTTACTCGGGACATCTCACAAACAAGCTGGATTCAGCCACCGCGAAATTGAATAAACTCAAGCTTCGCACATGTACCACCACGATTCAGCTTCAAATTCGGATGTTGTGCAAGGGAGCATATCGGCTTTCTCTTTTACAGAATTAGCGGAGTACGAAGCGAGATCGCGGGATCTGCTACCGTACTGGCTGAAACTCAAGTTCCTGCCGAAAGACGATCGTTGCGACGCTACGTATGCGCAAATTGGCGCGATAGACAGCTACACGCAGTGTGCGCACTTGTTTCTCGGGCCGGCATGCGATTATTGTGTCGGTATGTCATCTTAAATCCTTTTATTGAATTTTATGGAATTCTCTCTGAAATATAATTGCCACAGAATATAAATGATTCTAAAAATAAATGATTCTAAAAATAAATGATTCTAAAATCTTGTTCTTGATCGCTTATGCTTTAATCCACGCATAAATTACTACAATTAACTGAGAAAGCTGTTTCATTATATAAGATTTGTTCTAATATATGACATTAAAATTTCCATAATTTTGCGCATAAAGATTTCTGTATTAAAATGATTTGATTGCAGTTATAATACAAAAGCGAATTTTACAGTGTATTTTATGTTAAATATTTTCTTCTTATAATTTTTTTTTTACTTTTTGTATGTTTTTAAAGTCTAAATATATTACTGTGTTTAATGTTTTATATTTTTTGTTTTTAATATTTTTTAATATTTTTACGGTATGACATATATTCTTTTTTTATATTTCTTTATTGATTCATTACTGTGGCATTAGTGAAGAGTTTTTTTTTTCAGCGGTCGTCGGCAGATTGGTAAAATTTCTTGGAGCACCATTAATTACCACGGGAGGCTTTACTTTTGACTTTACCGAGAAAAAGGTCGAATGTAAAGACGAATATTTTATGACTACAAGGATAGGAAATTTAGCCTTCAGAGACATCGCCAAATTTTTTGTGGCCATAATGGATCGGTACGTATGGTTCAAAGTTTATACAACAATTTATCGATTACATCGATTACATTGATGAATAACAATTTTATCTTTGTGCGTTTCCTCGAGAGAGATTATCGACAATTATATTACGAATAATGATTATTTGACAAATGATAAGTGCGGATAGAAAACTAAAGGATGATGAAGTAACGTGTAATAAAATTTCCTTTTAATTTTTGTTTTTTTATGAATTAGCTACGAGTGGCGTAAAGTGCATCTAATTTATGAAACAAATGGGCAAAGTCAAGTCGGTGGTAGACATACATGTCAGCTTATGATGAAATCAATGGTTGAATTCATCAAGAAGGAACATAACATTACTTACGGCACTTACGACATTGAAACTACGATTACCAGTGATTATCCAGAGGTCTTAAAAGATCACGTTAGCAAATCGTATGGCGGTAAGTGATTTTTTAAATTAGTTATTAGGATATTTAATCAAAAGGCTTAAAATTATATTAGGAGGATGTCTCATCAAGACGTCGATTTAAAAATGCTCCAAATAAATTCAAAATAAATATTTATCTAATGAAGTTATACACCTGTACAAATATTTTAAGAGGATAATAGAAAATAAATTCGACATAAATTTCTTTATACCGTAAAAAAAGCGTATGCAAATCGCAAACAAAAAGTTAAAATAAATTTTATGGAAAACGTGAATTTTTTCCACTGATCAAATAGAAGAAAAAAGCGGAAAAATTGCTTGTTTTTTTCGCGAGACTTGACGTTACCTGATTAATTAGCGAGTAAATAAATTTGTTGTTAACAACGTTTATGACTAAGACTGTAATAAAAAAAGAACTTTTCGAAATGACTTCGTCAATATATCTAAAGAGTTAATTACCGATACATATCGTTTAATGATAATTATTATATTCTACTGTAATTCTTCCTCGTATGAAATACCATACTATCGAATTTAGATTAAAGAGATATTAATCATCGCTTCGTGTTTATCCATATTTATCGCTTTAAGTGATTGAGCTGTAGACAACGATGCTCCAAGTGTTGTAAACAAGTATTTAAATATAAATGTCGTTGTCTTGAAATGACAAAACTGTGATAAAAATATAATTTTTATGGATTTTTCAAAGAAAGCATATGGTTGCATACAATCACATAAAGTTTGATATACAGACATTTTATTTGATAATTAAAAAATTAATAATTATAAAATTATAATTGGTTCAACAGTCAATTTGCCGCGAACGTACTTTGATCAGATAGACCTAAAATATGTGCAGATTTTATCGGCATTTTATATCGGCGATGAAAGGAAATTGCTTTTAATGTCGAGACTTTCTAAATGTGTACTGCATATACTATACTGTAGTTTTTATTGCATATTAATTGACAATCAGTGATGAATAATTTGACAAAAATACAATATATTACCATCGTGTATTTTCGAATAAATTATTTCGCATTAACGAAGATGCTTTAATGGTCGCTATAAATTTGGCAATGATCAATGTATTTTGAATAATATGAAAGAAAGATAATACATCTCGCACATTAATCATTTCAAGGGGTTTTGCCGCAGTTCTCTCGTTTCGACGATGTAATTGTTTCTTCTCTTAATGCTGAATAATGATGCCATAAAAAGATTTTGTGTGAAAGGGAGAAGGTGTATGTATAATTTATTTTAATATGTTAATATTAAAATATATGATTATTAATAATAATTAATAAATAGTACTTAATAATTATTATATTGTGACAAACGGTCAGGTAAGATTATATAGTAGTTAAAATATGTAATAAGTAAACAGATTATAAATAAAATTAATTATATTTTTCTGTAATTACGCTGTTGAACAACGTTATTACATTATAAAAATTCTATCAATGTCAACTTTCAATATAAAAGCACTGGTAAGAAAATCTAGATGCGGAAAATATAATCTATTAATAAGTCTCAGTTAAAATATTGCACGTTTATAATATCTTTAACGGATAAGAAGTATTTGCGTAATTTTTTGTTTAACTCTTTTTAATCATTAGGTGAATCGTGCCTTATCATATCTCATTTTGCACGTTATCGCATAACTTATCATGCTTGAACATTTCTATTATTGATATCTTCTCACACGGCTTTATACGTCACTACATGTGAGAAGTCTATATTTAAACATTTCCTTAATGAACTTACGAGATTATCGTTATCTATTTAAAGTGTTACAAGGATTTTCACCCGGGAGATTATCCCTTTATATATTCGAAGATAATATCTATCGTGTGTCAACATCAAATATGTACATTACATAATAAAATAAATAATGTAAAAATAAATTAATATAAAAACAATAAATACTTTCATATACATTGTAATGTAATAGATAAAATATATTTTATTAAGGCATTCTGTAAATAAAATGAAGAAAGAAAAATATGATAGAAGTTAGCAGCGTTGGTGAATATTAATCGATATGTTTCGAGTACCGAAGCGTTTTATCAACTGTCGAAAGTATCGCTTTACCGCATAGAATTCGTCAGATTCGTGAGAACAATCTTACGTCGGTAAAAATTGTTGGCAATAAATAGAAAGACCAATGACGAGCAAAAAGAAGGTATGCATTTTTAATTAAAATTTATTTCAGTTTAATTATTAAATAAACTGAACGTTTCTCGACTTACTTAGTCTTCCTCAGCAGTATTAATAACTTATAACATTATGAATAAATAAATCGGGACGCGTACATTCAAATAAATATAAATAGATAGATATAACAGTATAATATTATATTCATATTTATTTGACTGTGCGCGTCCTGGTTTATTTATTCATAATGTTATAAGTTATTAATATTGCTGAGGAAGACTAAGTAAGTCGAAACCTTCAGTTTATTTAATAATTAAACGGAAATCAATTTTAATTAAAAATGTTTACCTTCTTTTTGTCTCGTTATTGACCTTTCACTCTATTATTTAAAAATATGAGCGATTGACTTATTAATGTTGGCAATAATTTATACGACTTTGCAAAGCAAAAAATAAAATTTTTTAGATCTGAACGTTAAGTAACATGTGATCAGAAGTGTGCACATGGCGTGCACGCGGTTATGATATTCATAAAATCTTTCACATCTAAAATTATTACACTTTATAAAAATTCTTACAACTTTTTCACTAAGAAAACAGTTCCGTTCGCTTTTTACGTTACGCGAGAAACGTGCTCATTGAACAAGTTACAATGTAATTTTGTAATCTGTAATTATTTTTAACGTTTTATTTAATCGCGAGAAAATTTGTATAAGAGAGAAGAGTGTAGACGCATGAAAATTGAAAAATTTTACATTTGTGTCATTTGCATGTCATCCTCCGAATGCAGAACAGAGAGACATTTGTCGATGTTATGTTGTCGACACATTATGCATAAAACGCATTGGTCATAAGTGCCCATTTGCATATGCTCTTAATGCACATGTCGTGGTGACACATGTGCACTGAGAGAATACGCAAATGGGCACTTATGACACTTTTCCGCGCATTACATAAATATTGCATTTTTTTTATGGTACATGCAACAAGGTTGAATGACATTAGAGCATTAAGCTCGGCAGCAACCATCGTCGAAAGCGGCGTCTCTTATAATAAAAACATTAGCGAAAGGATGCAAGTGTTTTCAACTTGGAAAAAACCGAAATAAATAGTATTAAATTTTAAGAGAAATTTTTAATAACTGTCAAATACAATACATGTGTGTGTATCCCGTCATTTTTATTCGGAGTACGGATTATTTTACGTTTCCATTACTCATGATTTTTTCGATTGATATGGAAACCACTATTTTTAATAAAAATTTATTTGGATGTATTTCACATTCTTTTTTATATTCTTTATTTACATTTATTTATAAATGTTTTCATAGTTTGGTTTTAAATTAAATTAAGAAGATAAAATAAAAAGCATATAAATATAAATCCAAACAAAATCGTAAATTATTAATTTTTTTATCCTTGAGCAAGATAAATCAAATTAAATTTTATAATATTAAGTTAAATTTTGTGTATTTTTATAAATCTCTTTTGCATAAAACATATATTTTTTCATTTAAATCTGTATCTTCAACATTATGTAAATAGTTCTTGATATTGCTTGGTATTGATTTAACGTTATTCAAATGTATCTTAAAATCGTGATATCCTGAGAGTTTCTCTCTCTCTCCTTCTCTCTCTCTCTCTCTCTCTCTCTCACTTATTCTCTCAGAGATTTATTTTTAAACGACAAAAGGATCACGCGGCAACTCTTGCATAAATTTTATCTTATAAATTTAGACATAAATTTAGACAGTTCTTTCACTTCGAAAATATGAAAATTGACCTTGACAGGGGATTTATGATAAATGGCACGAGCATGCGCTTGAAACGATTGCGAAAGAGCTTAGATCAAATCGAAAATAATTTTGAATAAAAAATTCATACATATGTTTTTAAAATGTATGATACAAGTGATATAGCATGTTACTATATATTTTTTGAAAGTTCAAAAGAATTCCAATTAAATTAAACTAAAAATAATAACTACGTCTACCAAATCCGTTTTTATTTAATAATATTTATTTAATAGCATTTTTATTAATGTTCTTACTTTCTTTCCCTCTCTCTTATTTCTCTGATAATATTACATGTATATATATTCTGAAATAGATGAATAATGAGGAATGGATTCATAAATACTCAGAAAAGGGGAACATGCAATTGATGATTGCAATCTCCGATTTATCGATAATTTCTACTCAGTCATTGTCACATTTGTGATTTTAGATAGTGTGAAATCTATTTCTCCGCCAATATTTTCAAGCACGCGAGTAGAGTAGTGCGTTATCGATAAAAGCATACGATAGAAAGATGTCCTATTATATTTTTTTCGAGATATTTGCATTTAATAAGACAAATTTATTTAATAAGACAAATTTATTTAATAAGATAAATTTATATGCCTTATTAAAGTTTTGTCTTTTTAAAGAACTAAATTTATGTTTATAAGATAAAATTTGCATGCCTTTAGTGACCATGACATTTTTAACATTTAAGAATAAATTTGTAGCATGACACTTAATTTTATAAGACAGATATAATAAAAAATCTAAAAGAGTTTATAGTAAAATATTATTCGCTACTATGCCTTTATTAAAAATATTTTACAGTTTGCATCATAAATTTAGAATTGATTTCCTTCTCTTCTTTTCTTAACAAAAATATTAAGCGAGCGTATTTATTCATTGTAACTTTTCAATTTTTAATTTTAAACTTCTCGGGGTTTTAAAACGCAATTTCCGTTAAGCTTAAAGTTAAACAGAAATTAACCACCCAACAAAGTTGTGTTCAGATCTATTTACACTCTTGGAGCTTAAACACTCGCACAGATCCTTTTATTTGCGGGGCAAAGTATCGCCGTGAGATGCGTGAGTTTCTGATAGTACTCTCCGCAAATTTCGCGTAATGCTTAGCACAAGGCTCCTGTTCAGAAAGATTAAGTACTAAATTTATCAAGGAACATCTGTCCTTTGAGATATCTCTTCGCGGATCTCTCTCTACAAGATGCTTCACATAATTGCAAGCGCATGATGATTCTCAAAAGAAAAAAACGATAAGTCAAAGTTGCAGAAATCACTTTTAATCTGAGGCCCTTTAAACACTGCCTTCGAGCCTCATGGCGATTCGATGCGGAATGAAAGGTGTGGTGTGCACAGAGGGTACGCGAAAGGATCGACGCATGCGTTCCACTTCCTCGTTGTGCTTCCTTCGTGGAAGCGCACAGCAATGTCCACCTACACGATTTCGGAGTGGCGGCGTACTCGTGCTCGCCTAGAGCGAGCTGGGCGCGCGATGTGGGGGTGATAAAGAGGGAGGACCAACAGCAAAGATAGACCGATAGACAGATTGGGAGATGGATAAGGAGAGAAGAGTTGGCACGAGAGGGCGGCGGAGAGACCGAAGGGAGGAAGGGAGAGAGAGAGAGAGAGAGAGAGAGAGAGA